>OFHU01001826.1:0-266798 GCA_900245905.1 Lacerta viridis | reverse complement strand
TGTGTGAGAGAGAGAGAGAGAGAGATGCTTTCAGAATCCGAAGAAACATTTGTTCCTTGCTAAATCCTCCCATGCCTGCTTTTCTCTGGTTCGTGCGTCGTCTTGACCCCCCCTTTTCTCTCTTCCCCGCACCCCAAATACAGGTAGATCTTAAGTTCCCCCCATTTGTGACAGAAGGTGCCCGGGACTTGATTTCAAAGCTGCTGCGCCACAACCCGGCTGATCGACTGCCACTTCAGGGTGTGATGGAGCACCCTTGGGTGAAAGCCAACTCTCGGCGGGTGCTGCCTCCTGTCTATAACGCTGGGCCTGTGAACTAGCTCAAAGGAGTGGCACATGAGGAGGGACTGGTTATAACCGAGCGGCGGCCCAGGCAGAATTTTGGTTTGGTTGTGTTTTAAGGCTTTCTTTCAAATGATCGTAGGGTCTTAATTTTATTTATTTCTTTTGATCCTGGAAGAACTGATAGGCGATTAGCGTATTTCTGCCTGCTGGGGGATCGGCTATACATAAACTTCCCCTTCCAAGCTTCTGGGGAAGCTGGCTTGGATTGCTGATGTGTCCGTATTGAAAAACGGGTGTTGCTTCAGTTGGAACTGAAGGCCTTTCATCCTTACTGCCAGAAAAGCTCTTTTCATTAGGCCCACAGACACCCAGACTGTTCTAAGACATTGTTCTTGTGGCATTATCCTACAGAGATGTTTGCGTCTTTTAATAAAACTAATATTTTTATATATACTTGATTTGGCTGTGCCGCCTCCTTCCTTTGTCCAGATAAAACTTTGGATGGTGATTTCCGATTTCCTCAAAGCGCAGAAACAGATGGGTGGGGTTTGGCTTGGCGCTTGACACAGAGGGCTCATTGTTACGCTGGGGGCGGTGGCTCGGGCTTGAGTGTACATGTACTTTCCTGCCCAGATGCCCCGCCCTGCCACAAGCTCTTCCTTTGGACTTTCCAAAAGACAGCTTGGGGAAATTGGCCAGAAGAAGAAAGCAGGCGTGGAAGTTATGCTTGCAGGACTGTGTTGGTCAGTGCAGGAGAGCAGAGATTTTGTGAATGCTGCGTGGAGCTCTACGATGGGAGAGAGAATGTAAAGAACTAAAAGCATAAATAGAATATTCAATGGAAAGGGCTAATTCTCACTGAGGGGGTAACACGGCAGTTGCATGTAGTGCCCCAACTGCCTTCTAAAATAAGAAATAAAAATAGCCAGTGAGGCTGTACAGTTGGTAGCAGAAAAGCAATAGGGTGGAGAGGCTTTTTAAAGTTTCAATTCTTGTGGCACTGATACTTTTAAAATTGCAGCCCTCTGATTTCTTTAGCTGCCAGGGTACAGTTTTTCCCCTTCAAACAGGAAAATGGAGGAGGGTGAACCTGCCTACTGTTTCTGGGGGTGTCCTAGTGGGGAAACGTATGAGGCAAGTGGGTTAACTCTTTCCTAGTCACCCCCTTCAAATGGTAGCTTCAAAGCTTCATGGTGTTTAGAAATGGCGAAGGAGGGCCCAATAACTATTTTAGGTGCACCTGAGCAGTACAGCTTCGGGTTTACAACTACAGTATAGGCTCTCAGGATTCAGTTTGGGGTTTTTAATGGCCTCTGCCATTATTGGTACGTGAGGTGGCTAATAATGCCAAAATCAGTTTAAAGAAGAGAGAAAGATGCAAGCTATATTCCAAGCATGTGACATGGATTTCATGTGTTTTTATTGTGTATTACATCTACGCTTATGCACTCAAATATGTCGTAAGCTGCTTGGAGAACTTTTTTGTGTAACGAGCAGCTAACAAGTTTAGATGATAGAATTTACAAAAGTTGAGATTTCCTCTGCCCCAAAATTAAAAGAGCACTTGTCTCCTGCAAGATGAAGATTAGATGTCATTTTTTTGCAGGGGGTTGAAAAGTGCTTCCTTGTACATCATTTGCAGTTTGAAGTAGCACAGCTCAGATGCATGTTTAGCACTTGTTAACTTTTTCATTATATTTGTACCCCACCTTCCCTCCGAGCAGCAGGGGGTTGGACTAAATGACCCTTGGAGTACTTCCAAATCTACAATACTACGTTACTATGACTCCTCGTTTTATTCTTGCAACAACCCTGTGGCGGTACATTAGGCTGAGAGATAGTGACTGGGATGGCTGGATGGAATTTGAACCCTGGTCTCCCAGGTCCTAGTCTGGACCTTTCCAAACACGCATCATTTCATTACGCAGTAATTCAGTTTTACTAGCAAACGAGAGGTTACGCTAATCCCTTTCCAGCCCCGGGAGGAGCGTGGGGAGCGTTCACACACCTACACACTGCAACTGACACACTGGTGTGTCATGACGCACAGTTTGGAAAGCTCTGTGCTAGTCCAACACTACACACCATATTCTTGGCGAGAGAGAGAGGCTGAAATGAATTGCGACTTCTTTATGAGTAGGCTCCCTGACATGAGTAGACCTCGGTCATATACATTCATTTAGTGTGTTTACTTTCAGCACATGCTGCTCGGTTGCTGAATCCTAGTACAGTGGTACCTCGGTAATCCATTCCGGAAGACCGTTTGACTTCTGAAACGTTTGAAAACCAAGGCGCAAGGGGCTTGTCTGCAAATTCTATTAAAAAAAAATAAACACACGCAGCGGAAGCCGTTCAACTTCTGGGGCATGTTCGAAAACAGAAGCATTTACTTCCAGGTTTTCGGCATTTTGGTTCCGAAATGTTCATCGATGGAGACGTTCGAAAACCAAGGTACCAATGTACAGATCTACAGCATGTCGTTTTGAGACCATCCACCTCTGCTAACTGGCTTTTAGGTGTATAATTTTCCCCAAAGATCCTTGGCATTTCAACTTTTCAGCCACTTGGACTCTGAGTATCTGTGGCTCAACGCCCCCTTGGGTGGTTTCCTGGAGACGATTTTGCTCAACTGTGTTTTCCTTGACACTCCCCAGGATATAATGGGGGGGGGGAGCCCTGCAAGGTTCAGGCCAATGGCCTACCTGGTTATGTGAAAAAAAAAACTGCTCATTTCACCTTAGAGCCCATACAGAGTCCTTTTGTAGGTTCTCTATCGGTAGGAGAAAATAACAGAAACCAAACAGATAATATTGAGAAGCAAAGCAGCTAGGAAGCCTGATATTTAATAAAGCTGTTGCAACAGGGTGCTCCCCCCCCCCACAGGAGGGTGGGGAGGGACCTAAAGCCATGTGCGCAAGCCCTTATATAGACATTTTAAATTGCCCGCCCTGAAGTCCAAGACCCACCCCCAGAAACATAATACAGTACATACAGGTGAAACTCGAAAAATTTGATTATCGTGGAAAAGTCCATTTATGTAAGCAATTGTTTTCATTAGCTACTGGAGTTTAATATATGAGATAGACTCATGACATGCAAAGTGAGATATGTCAAGCCTTTGTTTGTTATAATTGTGATGATTATGGCGTACAGCTGATGAAAACCCCAAAGTTGAGATTGTTAATTTGGGGTTCTCATCAGCTGTACGCCATAATCATCACAATTATAACAAATAAAGGCTTGACATATCTTGCTTTGCATGTCATGAGTCTATCTCATATATTAGTTTCACCTTTTAAGTTGAATTACTGAAAGAAATGAACCTTTCCACGATATTCTAATTTTTCGAGTTTCACCTGTACATCACAGAAGGGGTGTAGCCCAAGACCACCCCCAGATACATCAGTGAGGGGCAGAAATCTGGGTGTGTTTCTTCCTGTCTGCCAGGTTACCTGACTGGATTACGTGGGCATCCTGGCCACTCTTGTTATGATAACTACCGTACTCGGATCCTAAATCCAGGTCACAGGCTCACAGCCTATTCATATCTTAAATGTGCCCTTAAGACAGGATTTGTGAAGGAAACAATGGGGAGATGTGCCCCATGATATTCTCGTAAAGAAGCTGGTAAAATGCGGACTAGACAATGCTACCATTCAGTGGATTTGTAACTGGCTGACTGACCGAACCCAAAGGGTACTCATTAATGGCTCCTCTTCATCCTGGAGAGAAGTGACTAGTGGGGTGCCACAGGGTTCTGTCTTGGGCCCAGTCTTATTCAACATCTTTATCAATGACTTGGATGATGGGCTTGAGGGCATCCTGATCAAGTTTGCAGATGACACCAAATTGGGAGGGGTGGCTAATACCCCAGAGGACAGGATCACACTTCAAAATGACCTTAACAGATTAGAGAACTGGGCCAAAGCAAACAAGATGAATTTTAACAGGGAGAAATGTAAAGTACTACACTTGGGCAAAAAAAATGAAAGGCACAAATACAGGATGGGTGACACCTGGCTTGAGAGCAGTACATGTGAAAAGGATCTAGGAGTCTTGGTAGACCATAAACTTGACATGAGTCAACAGTGTGATGCAGCAGCTAAAAAAGCCAATGCAATTCTGGGCTGCATCAATAGGAGTATAGCATCTAGATCAAGGGAAGTAATAGTACCACTGTATTCTGCTCTGGTCAGACCTCACCTGGAATACTGTGTCCAGTTCTGGGCACCACAGTTCAAGAAGGATACTGACAAGCTGGAACGTGTCCAGAGGAGGGCAACCAAAATGGTCAAAGGCCTTGGAAACGATGCCTTATGAGGAACGGCTTAGGGAGCTGGGTATGTTTAGCCTAGAGAAGAGAAGGTTAAGGGGTGATATGATAGCCATGTTCAAATATATAAAAGGATGTCATATAGAGGAGGGAGAAAGGTTGTTTTCTGCTGCTCCAGAGAAGCGGACACGGGGCAATGGATTCAAACTACAAGAAAGAAGATTCCACCTAAACATTAGGAAGAACTTCCTGACAGTAAGAGCTGTTCGACAGTGGAATTTGCTGCCAAGGAGTGTGGTGGAGTCTCCTTCTTTGGAGGTCTTTAAGCAGAGGCTTGACAGCCATCTGTCAGGAATGCTTTGATGGTGTTTCCTGCTTGGCAGGGGGTTGGACTGGATGGCCCTTGTGGTCTCTTCCAACTCTATGATTCTATGATTCTATGATTCTATGAGATTTCCCATTTCCTTTGACCTTAGAGAAATATTTGAGGTCATTTCGGGAGAGAGAAAATGGTTTCAGGACTTTTCTGTGGGTTTCAGACATGTGGTTTACATATTTGTATGTGTTTGCTTGGTACATTTATGGACATCTATTTTATATATATAAGACCTTAAAATTCTTATAACATGGTCCAGCATCCTGTTCTCACAGTGGCCAACCAGAGGCCTGTGGGAAATGGGCAATCAGGATTCGAACACAAGAGCCTTCTCCCCTCCTGTGGTTTCCAGCAACTGGTATTCAGAAACATTGTTGCCTCTGACTATGGAGACAAGAACGTAGCGATCGTGGCTAGTAGCAATCCATAGCCCGGCTCTCCTCTGTTAATTTGTCTCACCCTCTTTTAAAACCAAAACAAAATCGAAAATTCTTTCCAGTAGCACCTTAGAGACCAACTGAGTTTTAAAACCAAGTTGGCCACCATAGTTGGACAACGCACCGTGCACCTTCATTTCTCAATCCACCTGCTTTAGCTACACTGACCCTTCAGCCATTTTAGCTGGATAAATACGGGATTGTGTCTACAGCCCAATCCTAGCGACTTCTTTCCCTCAAAGCCAGGACAAAGCCATATTGCTGTAAAAGCTCTGCTGGGTCTAACCTGGCATCCATCTTGACCACAGCATCTTGGAAAAAAATGGCTTTCGGCTAGGGGTTTCTGGGAAACTCTCAAGCAGAACCGGAAGCTTCCTTCTCCAGTATGCCTTGCAGTAACCATAGATGGGCCATTCCATTTATGAATTTTATTTCCATGAGGTACCCCAAAGTACTTAGGAGGCACGCTTCCTTGGCCCATGGCGACTCCATCTTGGCTGGCAGTCAATGACTTTTACCACGCTCACTGTGATGCTTTACTACCTTGCTGTACTTTCACTAAAAGCGCCTCCCATAAATACCGCACTTAAAACCAAGCAAAAAGAAGTGGGGGTGGGTGTAGCCCCCTCCCCTCATGAGAGCCACGAAGGCTTTAGAGAGGTATTAAGAGCCTCATTTGCATTTATGGTGGTTTTTACACTCATTAAATGGAAACCGTAATGCTTAAAGCAGCAAGACAGGACTGAGAGAACTGTTCCCTCAGATTGTGAGGCGACCCTGTCATTGTGCTTTTTCTGCCTTTTTCTCTCTCTCCCACACACATCCCACATTTTGTATTAGACACTATTTTATTTTATTTCATTCCCCCCCACCATTCCCTGGTCATCAGTGGCGGGGAAGGAGGGTAAGAGAGTCACATTCAAAGGCCTACTATGAGGGAAACGAGGCAAGCCAACATGGCGGCCGCGAAGGTGCTCCCCCTCCCCCTCCCTGCGTCCCGCCCCCTCCCTTTCCCAGTGCCATTCATCCTCCTCCTCCTCCTCAATCCTGCTCCCTTCTCCGAAGTGCCCGGATGCCAGCAGCTCGGCCGCCATCTTCCCGACTCAGCCGAAGCGGTCCCGCACCATTCAGTGAGCGCGAGCCCAGCAGCAGGTGCCGCCTCGGCGACCGCCAGCCCCGTTCCGTGCCCCGCAACCGCCTCGACCAGCATCCACAGAGATGTGAGTAGTGCCCGATTGCAAAGCGCCGTGGGGCGAGCAATGGTCTTCAGGTTGCATAGAGGCGGGTGCATGTGAAAAAAGAGGGTTTTGACGTTTGTTCGCCGGCGCGAGGGAGGTAAGGTGGCTCAGAGCCGCCCACGCAATGGACCCCCCGCGGGTGGTTTTTCCTCCTTTTTCGGTGCTTAAAGGTCATTGCACCGAGATCGATGGCGTGCAATGACCCCCGGCTTGCATTAGTTGTTTGTGCATTAGGTTTGGACCCCCATTTTGGGGAGGGGGAGGAGGCGGCGGCGGCGAAGTGCTTGGCCACCGTCCTTTGCAAAACAACAACCAGGTTTTCAGGGCGTTGGACTGGGTGAAGGGAGCGAAATGGTGAGAAATGAATGTAGAAATGTTGCGCTGCCCCCCCTCCCCCACGCAAAAGCGCGTTATCCTTTTGTGTCTCTCTTCGCCCACCCACACATCAGCCTAAGGCGATCTCGGGAAGGAGGGGGGATCAGGGCAAGGACGTGAGGCGGCTGGAAGAGATCGAGCGGGGTGGTGGCAATGAGCCTTCCTCCACCTTGATAGAGATGGCGGTAGGGGGTGCCTCTCCCGGCACCGCCAAGCTTCCCCCCACCTTCCCTCCTCTCCAAATCTCGCGTCTTTCCGCAGGCAAAGGGATCAACTGGTTGCAATGTTGCACCTCTCATCTCATCCCCCTCAATCGTGGAATCGGGGGGGGGAAGCCCCCCTAAAATAGGCAAGGAGAGAAATAAACAACTTGTGATGTTGCATTTCCCCTAAGAGTGCGAGATATAAATGAGGTCATCGTGTATGATCCATCCTTCCCTTCCTTGGGGAGGACGTGTATGAGAGCCCTGTTTTCTCTTTCCCCCTCGAAATCATCTTGATGTAGCCAGGATCTAGGGAAGGTGATTTTAATAAATAGTCGGACATTCCGCTTTAATCTTTTCTCCATCCATTTAATATCTGCCTGCTTTGATGCAGAATTGCCTCTTCCCTCTTCCTTCTTTTTAAATATATTTTGCAGAATAAAGCTAGCATTAAATACATTTTTAAAAAATCTGCATGCATACAATGTTTCTACTGTTGTTGTTTTTTAATAGGAGTTTTTTAAAATGGGAGTGCCTGCTTCCTCCACCCCCTTTTTCTCCCCTATTAGCATACCTGCAGGCGATTAACTGATTCCTGTGTCAGTGTAAAATATTAACAGATCAGGATCCCTCTCCACCCCACCCTGTGGTTACAGGTGTAAGGTATATGGTGGTGGTGGGTGCCTAGTGATGCCCCCTCCCCACAAACGCCAGTGGATGCCAAATGCTCTGGTGGTTGAAATCGGCAGAGGGAGGGTGTGGGGGTGTTCTGAAAACATCATCTGACCAGATATGTGTTCAGCGCCCCCACTTTCCATTTCTCCTCTTCAGTAAGGCACTAGATACAGCCCCCCACCACGTCTGAAATAATGGGGGTGTGGAGGGGGGGCACGTTTAAGACCTGCCACCCCTCCCATATTCACCCTTTTGGGTATTTTTAGATTTTGCAAACGCAAGCAGGCAGACAGATGACGCTAAAAATACCCTCACCCCCCCCAGGCACTTGTCACTTCCTTGATTTTCATTCAACCTTTACTGTTGGTTCCTCTTTTGCGGTGGCAGGAGAGCGAGAGTGGAATGCCCCCCCCATTTATTCCGCAAAAACCTCAGCTTCCTTTCATTGCTGTGATTGGCATCTTTGTGGTGTGGGCTCCCTTTGTGCACTTTTAGAAAGGAGTAGTAGTAGAGAACACCCCCCCCCCAATATGAAATTTTCTGTTTTTCTTTCTGGAGGATGTAGATCCTTCATGGATTTTGTGTTGGCTTTCCCAAAAATGCTTCCTAAGCTCTGAAAGCTCTGTGTGTTATGGACAGGAAATGTATTTGCGTAATTGAGAAATACCAGGAAGGTTCAAGGGAGAGAGAAGAAGGTGTGGAGGGACTGGGGAAAGGTGAGGGGATATATATATATATATATATATATATATATATATATATATATATATATGGAATATGGTGTTCGTTGTGGGTACATTTTTGGGGCTATGGTGGTGTGCATGCCCAAAAATCGAGGGGTGTTGAAGGGGGTGACAGGATGGCAGGCTGGAACAGATTTGCAGTGAGACTGGGAGATTTTTCTGGCAAATTTCTTTAAAAATAGAGGGTGATGCTTTTGACTCCGCTGCAGAAATGATTGAGGCATCCTTGGTTGACAGGGGAGCTGCACTCTGCATGCACACAGATGGTCTAGAATTCGTTCGGGGCTGAAGAATTCCAAGGAGGGGGGGGCCAGGCATTTTGGTGGTGAAATCTGGGGATTTTGCTCCTGAAGGAATGGTTTGCGCTGCTGGGCTGTGATGGAACACTCCTCTCTGCGTTGTGAGCCGCCCTGAGATCTACGGGTGGAGGGCAGTATGCAGATTTAAATAATAATAATAATAATAATTGCAATAACATTCTGAGGTTCCAAGTGGTGCTTTACGTGCCTTGTGGAGAAAAGTCCTCCCTTTTCTCCCTGCCCCCTTGTGGGAATATTGTGAGCTCAAACACAGAGAGAACAGCTGCTAAATTAGCAGATGATGATTTTGTAATGAGATTTAAAATAATAAAAATCAGCCGGTGCAAAAATTACAAACTTACATCGTTCCCCACTCCCCCACAGCCGTGTTTGACTATGCATACTTTTTCTGCCTGAGTATTAATAAAGCTTATGCTGTGTAGACCTACAGCGATATTTTATCCATAAAAATCCACCAATATCCCACAGATGAGCCACAGATTTTGATGTGAGCTTACTCCAGTCTTCAGTGTGTGTGTGTTTTTTTTTTTAAATGGGCCTACTGACCTGACTTGTGTACTTAACCAGATGATAGCTCGGTAACATCATGTGTCCAGCATGTGAATTTAAAATACATGTATATCAAAACTAGCAGGTTTATATATGAAAGAGAAACTAATTAGCAAGTTCTTTATAACACTTGTCCAACAA
Source organism: Lacerta viridis (assembly GCA_900245905.1). Lineage (NCBI taxonomy): Eukaryota > Metazoa > Chordata > Lepidosauria > Squamata > Lacertidae > Lacerta > Lacerta viridis. The sequence continues at coordinate 257,183 of OFHU01001826.1, read as the reverse complement.
CATATCCCCCCTATATTTAACGAATGTAACACATTGCCAGCAGTATTACCACCATTCCCTCCATTTCCTCTGTATACCTTAAAACAGTATTCCCCAAATTTGGGTCTCCAGCTGGGTTTTTTTTTTACTACAACTCCCATCATCCCTAGCTAGCAAGACCAGTGGTCAGGGATGATGGGAATTGTAGTCTGAGGAAAAACAGTTGGCGACCCAAGTTTGGGAACCCCTGCCTTAAAGCAACCTTCTTAAACTTTGGGGAGGGGGGGTGCCCTCAGATGTGGTGGGGCCACAACTCCCATCGTCCTTGACTAAACTGTCAGGGCATGATGGGAGTTGTAGTCATAGAATCATAGAATTGTAGCGTTGGAAAGGGACCCTGAGGTTCATCTAGTTGCACAGCATCTGTGCACCCAAATCAAATAACGGATTTGGGTGAGGGGACACACTCTACCAAATCAGGCCATTTAGCATTCTCTCCTCTAATGAACTGGCATATGCAGTTGTGCACACTTTGTTCCTCTGTTCTCCTTTTTTCATCTCTTTGCTTCCTCTGCTTTGATAATATTTCTCCTCTTTTTAGAAGGGCAGGGAGAGACACGGAGATATTGATTCTCCCAGTTCTTGTTCTGAAAGGTCCGAGGACTTAAAAAGTTCATCCTTGTACCATAAGTACCCGGTAATTGTGGTTAACATGCCCTCCAAAAACCCTTAATGGGTCCGAGCGACTTGAGAGTGTTCACATTAAAGTCAGGGTTGTGGGTTCGAGCCCCGCATGGGGCAAACGATTCGTGCATTTGCAGCGGGTTGGACTAGATGACCCTCATGGCCCCTTCCAGCTCTACAGTGCTGTGATTCTGAACCCGAAACACGTTCCCATCCTAGGAGTGGTCTGTAAATTCCCCTGGGTCTCTTCTTGAGGGTGTATGGTTGGGTTGAATCAAAGACAGGGGCCTAGTGCTGTGATGAAATACCTTCCCTCACTTTGCCCTACTTTCAATGAATTGATCTCTTCTCCCACCCCTCTTTACTTGAAACTGCCTTTTTGTTCTGGAAGTCCGTAATTTGGAAGGTGGGTTTTCTAAAGGAGACGGGGGGCAGGCGGGCGGTTCGCTCTCTGAGGCTGTCCCAGGATGTGCAAATAATTTTCAGTATGCATTGCGTGGATCTGTGGTTCTCTTATCTTGCGCCCTTCCTTTTTTCTCCCCTCCCCTGATGTTAGCAATCTTGGAAAATAAGCCTGACCAAGTTACTAGACCACAGGAATGTTTTAGGGCCTTGCCTGTGCTCGTCTTTTGTTGGCCTGAGGCAGGGAGCGGGTGTGAGCTTGCCTAAATCGTGACGATCATCTGTGGCTGATCCGTGTCACATTATAAGGAAATGAATCGATCGATCGATCTTCCCCAGCCTGTCAAGATGTGCCGTTAGCAGCATGGAACCTCAGCAGATGGCTTGACCGGAGGGGGGGGGAAATGGAGTAAAAAACAAAGAAAAACAAGGACTTGCCTAATATAGAACAAATAAAACCTTTTGTTCTGAGCAGCTGATACAACAAGTACATCCTTTGTGCCTTTGAAACAAAGGGATAGTCAGAAGATGATTCAAGTCACCTCCTTATCTGGTGTGAATTCATGTTTTGCCCTTGCAGATAACACCCACCAACCCCACCGGGATAATTCTTCTCTCATGAAAGCTTCTGTCACAGCTATGAAGGCCCCCCTCCCAGCTCAAGGGCCACATTCCTTCCTGGGGGCCACGTGCAAGTGGTGGGTGGGGCCAGAGGCAAAAGTAGGCGGGCCCACTCTGTGATGTAAATCCCTGGGTTTCCAAAGGTAAAGGGACCCCTGACCGTTAGGTCCAGTTGCGGACGACTCTGGGGTTGCGGTGCTCATCTCGCTTTACTGGCCGAGGGAGCCGGCGTACAGCTTCCGGGTCATGTGGCCAGCATGACTAAGCCGCTTCTGGCGAACCAGAGCAGCGCACGGAAATGCCGTTTACCTTCCCGCCGGAGCGGTACCTATTTATCTACTTGCACTTGTGCTTTCGAACTGCTAGGTTGGCAGGAGCAGGGACTGAGCAACAGGAGCTCACCCCGTCACGGGGATTCGAACCACCGACCTTCTGATCGGCAAGCCCTAGGCTCTGTGGTTTAGACCACAGCGCCACCCGTGTCCCAAAGGTAGTCGCATCCTTTCCTCCACCTTTACATACCTGGAATGCCCCCCCTGCCAATTTATAAGCCCCCTTTGGGACACTGACCCTTGAACCTTCATCCTTGTCTTTACCAAATGACTTGGCATAACAAAGGAGGACTTTGGATGTGCATTTGCCTCTGCGTGATAAGCTTGTCCTTTATCTGATGTAGAAATTACTTAAATTACCTTGGTACGTGCCTCTTGATTGGAGGATGAATTCCTGGCTGGTTTTATTATCGCCAAGTAGGTTTTTAAAGCCCCTCCCCCCCCAAGGATCTTTGCAGTTCTGCACGTTTCCTGAGGCGAGGCGGCTGCTGAAATCCCCTCGTGTCCTAGGGAAGTTGCCGCCTCATACAGACCTCAGGCCTTTCATTCTTCCAGCCCAGTTCTGTCCGCTCTGACTGGCAGCAGCCAGCTCCAGGTTCTCTCTTTTCTACCCGATTCTTTGAATTGGGGAGAACCCCCTGGGGCTTTCCAAATGCAAAGTAGCTGGAAGACAGAAACTCAAGAAGATGCTTTATACTGAGTCGGACAGTTGGTACACCTAGCTTCATATAGACCACACTGATTTGCAGCAGCTCTCCAGGAATTCATAGAGCAGGGGTCAGCAACCCTTTTCAGCCATCCACTGTCCCTCAGACCATGTGGTGAGCCGGACTATAGTTCGAAGAAAAAAATGAACGAAACCCTATACCCCAGAGGTGCATTTTAAATAAAAGGACACATTCTATTTGTGTAAAAACACACCGATTCCTGGACCGTCCGGGGCTGGATTGAGAAGGCAATTGGGCCGCATCCAGCCCACGGGCCTTAGGTTGCCTACCCCTGTCATAGAGCGTTATCCCCCTGGAGAGGCTGAGGATTAAACATGGAACTTTTTGCGTGCGAAGCACATGCTCAGATGCACTGAGCTATATGGCTCTTCCTGGGTTTTTCTCAGCTCAGCATTTGATTTAAGTGTGCAATGCTATCTGCACTTGGAATTCTAGCTAGCTGGTGGTAGTAGTAGTAGTTTTAGTAGTAGCAGTAGGTGTGTGTGTGTGTGTGTGTGTGTATTGCTGTCTTGCACCCTGCACAATAATGGGATGAGGAAGGGGACAGAGACCAGCAGGGTATCTTTGTATATATGTATACCAGGACTTTCAAACCTGGGTTTTCATTGATTACAGTACATTCAAATCCTGAATGCACAGAGTGCTCTGTCCATTTTCTGAAGTGTCTTTAACGTCTTTTTGGAAGAAGCAGGTGCTGGAGGGTGTGGATCTATATCCCTTTCGGAGCGAATGCTTCTTGCATTTCCTTCCTGGTCCTGAGGACTGGTAACTTGAACTGCACAGTTCCTCCCTCCCCCCAGACAGAGAAATTGCCATACAGCTAGCTGAGCCGGAGAAAAGAAAAAGTGAAGTCAGACTCACATGCCAACCTTGAAAGTACCTCCCTCTCTTTGAATTAGCAGGTGATAACTTTTGCAACCTGTACTGCAGTTGCTCAGATTTTGAGGTTTATCTGGGCTGGACACCTACAACCTGCCTCATGTGTGGTGTACTGGGGGAGAGCAGGCTTCAAATCCCCATTTAGCCTAGCCTACCTCGCAGGGTTGCTGAGAGGATTGAAGAAGGGGAGAACCATTCATGCCACCTTGAGCTCCAGGGAGGATGGAAATGCAACAATATATACCTGTATATATGTTTTCCATTAGCCAGTGCTTCCCTCAGAAGTCAGAGGGGTGGTGCTCTCTCCCATCATTCATTTTCGTTCTTGGTTTCTTTTTGTGTGCTGGTTCCAGAAATAACAAGGTGTGCTGCTCTGAGCTGGAGGTGGTTCAATGGTTACTTAGCACATCTCGGTCAAAATCTCCTGCACATAACTGATTCACTTCCTCTTCTGTCCATGGACCACCCCTGACCTCATTATCGCGAGAGATGTTAAAGCCGTTAGCTACTGCATCTTATAATTAATATATATATATATATATATGTAAAAATGTAAAAGGTGGATGTTTGTGACCGATCACTTTTCTCCGTAACCACTTGACCGATTCTGTTGAAATTTGGACACAACATTCCATGGCCATATAGGAGTGTTTGTGCGTACTTACACTGTACAGATAGCACACCTTTCACCAGTAAAAACGTGATTTTATGCAAAACAATATAGCGCCATCCAGTGGACAACTTCAAAATGTCACCTTCTCTTTCTTTTCAATTTCACACACTAAGCCACAGCAATGCGTGGCCGGGTACAGCTAGTTTATCATAAATCTTGCCTTCCTACCAGGGCTTAAACGTCGTTTCTTTTTTTCTTTTTTAAATGAAAAAACGAGAATAGCACACGAGTGAGAGAAACGAAATGAAACCGGTTCCACGTATATCTCTGTACTCGACATGCCGTGCCCGGTGTTCTTAAAAATGCAACAGGGGGAAAAAACAAAAGGAGGAAATTTCTTTGTTGGCCTAAGAACATAAGAAGAGTTCTGCTGGATCAGGCCCATCTAGTCCAGCATCCTGTTCTCACAGTGGCCATGCAGCACCTGAGCACAGGAACGCTCTCCCCTCCTGATATTCAGAAGCATTTACTTTATCCAACCACGGGGACAAAGCATTGTCGCTCTGCCTCGTGGCCCTTGGAGATGCGTGCACGTGCTTAATATATAAGCCATACATTAGCTTATTTTGTATCATTTATTCTCCTGCCAGTCGTGCCCGGCTCCTTGACAACTTCCCCCACAGCTGCTGAGATTTAGCCAGCCCTGCATCCGGGCTGTACCATTTCAAACTGTTAAGGGGGTTGGGGACGGGAGCATTTCACGTGACTTGCCTGTTAGGAAAGTTCCTTGCATATAGAAAAGGTAATATGCAAGTGGGAAGGGTGCTAGTGTGACCACTTCCCTCCTATTTTATTTTATTTTATTTTATTTTATTTTATTTTTTATTTTATTTTTTTATTTTATTTTATTGAATTTATATACCACCCTATAACTGGAAGTCTCAGGGCGGTTCACACAAAAAGATCACAGTATATAAGATAAAATACAAAAGCAATACATTTCTAAGCACTCTGTATTGGGAGCTAAAGTTAGCAAGGAAAATACAAGAAAATAAAATAGAAGGATTACACAAGAGTACCAAAGTAGTAAACTAGAAGAGATAGACTGACAACCTGGGATGAAGACAAGTGGAAGCCGTAAGGGAAGGGGAAGTAACAGATAGTAGAAATAGACAAGTATGGACAGAAGAAAGGAAGAAAGAAGTATTACTAAAGGTTAATAGAATTGATTTATATGAAATATGGAATTGGATGTTATGTTTTGCTTTGTATTATTTACAACTGAATTATTGGGAATATAGGAAGGCATTAATTGAATGCATTTTGTGGTTTTTTAGGAAGAATTTAACATGTAATTTTTTAACATTGTTATTCTTTGGTTATTGTTTGTTTTTTATTCAATGTTCTTTTTTCTTTTGTATAGATGTAATAAAGTAAATAATAATAAAAAAACAAAAAAACAAAAGCAATAACCCAATAATGGTTGTTGTTCAGTCGTGTCCGACTCTTCGTGACCCCATGGACCAGAGCACGCCAGGCACCCCTATCCTCCACTGCCTCCCGCAGTTTGGCCAAACTCATGCTAGTCGCCCCCCCCCCAAAAAGAGCCACATTTTAAAAGGTTATGGGATGTGCTACATCTCTATGTGCAGGGCATTTTTCTTTTTTGAGGGAAAGGGGATGGAGGAGCTATTCTGCGACGTAAGAGGTCCCAGTTATATCACTTAATCAGAATGAAGGCTTCAAACACCCAACCAAGGGCGCTCTCCAGATTTGTGGACTACAACTCCCATCAGCCAGTGTGGCAAGTGTCTGGGGTGATAGCAAGCGCTAGTCTACGCAGTGGTGGCCAAACTTGGTCCTCCAGCTGTTTTTGGGACCACAACTCCCATCACCCCTAGCTTTACAGGACCGGTGGTCAGTGGTGATGGGAATTGTAGTCCCAAAACAGCTTTAGGGCCAAGTTTGGCCATCACTGGCCTACAGCCATCTGGAGGGCGCTGAGTTGGGGAATGCAGCCTTAGAAGCTCATCTCAGCTTGCTCTGTGGGTTAGCAAACCCATAAAGACGGAGGTTTGTGGGGAATGCTGAATTTCTGGGCCCCAGCGCACACCCTCCCAAGACCCTTTTACATAACTGTGATTTCTGTCCTCAACATGGTCTCCAATGGCTTGGGATTTCTCTTTCTTTTTTTAAAAAAAAGGAGAGGGAGGGAAACCAAATCAGACCTGGTAACTTGTTTTTGTTCTGTGTCATTCTCTGTAGCACTTGCTGGTTTTCTTTCTCTAGACTACCCCCCTCCAATGGATGATCCCAGCCCTTTTACTTTCCATTGTTTCAGTGGTGTGGCGTCACTGAAAATAGAAGGCACTTGGGAGTGTGTGTGTGTGTGTGTGTCTGTCAGTCAGGGAATTCGGGTCCCTTTCCTCAACATTGGGACTCAGGTGGCACTGTTGGGTTAAACATCAAAGCCTAGGGCTTGGTGATCAGAAGGTCGGCGGTTCGAATCGCTGCCACGGGGTGAGCTCCCGTTGCTCAGTCCCTGCTCCTGCCCACCTAGCAGTTCGAAAGCATGTCAAAGTGCAAGTAGATAAATAGGTACCGCTCTGGCGGGAAGGTAAATGGCGTTTCCGTGCGCTGCTCTGGTTCGCCAGAAGCGGCTTAGTCATGCTGGCCACATGACCCGGAAAAACTGTCTGCGGACAAACGGCTCCCTCGGCCAGTAAAGCGAGATGAGCGCCGCAACCCCAGAGTCGTCCGCAACTGGACCTAACGGTCAGGGGTCCCTTTACCTTTACCTTCCTCAACATTGAAATCGCCCGTCTTTCATTTTAATAGTTTTGAAAACGAGACTCGGTTGGTGCAAACCAAGGTTCCTGAGCACAGACCTGGGGGGAACCCTCCCCCCCAAGCCTTTGTTTCTATGGGTGCCAATCAAATCTGGAAAAGGTACCAAGAAAACATGAGTGTTTCAGGAATTTGAGGTGTTTTGCCTAAGCCGAGTTGTTCTGATATGGGCAGGGTGTATAAACATCTGTTCCATGGGAATTAGACAATTTCGTTCTTAGTTTGAAAATCAGGGTCCTGTGGTCTGTAGGATTTTTGGCTGCCCAGAGCTGCTTTCCTTGTGTCCTGTAAAACCTTGATGTGACGCTGTCCAGGTCTCCCTTTCCAGGGATTAAATTTAGAGTCCTTGCTCTTAATCCCCCTCTAATTATAGCTTGTTATCTTAAACCCACCAGAGTTTTTGTAGTGCAGGACCCCCTCCCCCATGCCCAGCAGATCCTCTCTTTTTCTGGCGGGGGACGGGTGATGCTTTCTTGCTTTTAAAAGGGTAGTCTTGGGGGGGGGTTACATTGCAGTTACCGTCTTTATTTTAGATTTTTCCGTTTTTGTGGCATTTAAACAAAACCGCTGATGGGGAAGGTAGGTTTGTGCTGGGCACTTGGGAAGCTATGGGTGGGGTTATATAGGTGTTTACATTCATTCATTCATTCATACATATCATATATATTATTTACATATATTTGCTTATAGCAAAGTGTAATAACAGATGCCACATAAAACTAGAAAGAGATCTCCAGAACTAAACATAGAGGAACAAATTTCTGTAATGAAACAGGACATACTGGTAGTAATTTAGCATCACAAGGTTGCAAGTAACACAAAGGGGTTTTCATTATCCTCTACCTTGTGACTCAAGTGCATTATAAAGAGACTCAGATTTCTTGATTGAGACTTTGTTTTTTTGCCTGCGCTCTGTTTCTCTCACCATATATGTAAGCATAACCATATATACCAGGGGTCAGCAAACTTTTTCAGCAGGGAGTTGGTCTACTGTCCCTCACACCTTGTGGGGGGCCGGACTATATTTTTTGGGGGGGAATGAATTCCTATGCCCCACAAATAACCCAGAGATGCATTTTAAATAAAAGGACACATTCTACTCATGTAAAAACACGCTGATTCCCAGACTGTCTGCGGGCCAGATTTAGAAAGCGATTGGGCCGGATCTGGCCCCCAAGCCTTAGTTTGCATACTCATGATGTTTATAATATCAGTTATCCATTCTCTCAAGGATTATGTTCTGACTCCCTGCACCCACCCATTTTGGCAAATTACCATTCTGGCAGAAGCTAAGCATGCCAACAATATGGGTGTTTATTTTAGTTTATTCCATTTGCATCCCACCCTTTCCTCACTCTGGAACTCAAGGTGTGTCTCCCACTTGGGCAGGTGCTTCAGCCAGGTGCCTGTGCCTGTGTGCTCTCAGGACTTGCAAGCCCGTAGCCACGAACAACCAAATTTCGTATCAAGAGAAGCTGAATCCCGAAGCTGCTCAGAGTGGCCATTATTGATGGGGCTGACCATTATTGATAGGGCTGGCCAAGGTTAAGGGGAGATATGATAGCCATGTTCAAATATATAAAAGGATGTCATATAGAGGAGGGTGAAAGGTTGTTTTCTGCTGCTCCAGAGAAGCGGACACGGGCAATGGATTCAAACTACAAGAAAGAAGATTCCACCTAAACATTAGGAAGAACTTCCTGACAGTGAGAGCTGTTCGACAGTGGAATTTGCTACCAAGGAGTGTGGTGGAGTCTCCTTCTTTGGAGGTCTTTAAGCGGAGGCTTGACAGCCATCTGTCAGGAATGCTTTGATGGTGTTTCCTGCTTGGCAGGGGGTTGGACTGGATGGCCCTTGGGGTCTCTTCCAACTCTAGGATTCTAGGATACTATGATTCTATTTGTTGGAAAAGATAGTCATGAATCTCCTCCTGAAGATAGAGAGATGATGATGATGATGATGATGGTATGATGATTTATTTTACCCCACCCATCTGGCTGGGTCCCCAGCCAATCTGGGTGGCTCCCAGCAGAATATTAAAAATACGATAAAACATCAACATTAAAAACTTCCCTAAACAGGGCTGCCTTCAGATGTCTTCTAAAAGTCAGGTAGTTGTTTATCTCTTTGACATCTGATGGGAGGGCGTTCCACAGGGCGGGTGCCACTACCGAGAAGGCCCTCTGCCTGGTTCCCTGTAGCTTTGCTTCTCGCAGTGAGGGAACCGCCAGAAGGCCCTCGGCGCTGGATCTCAGTGTCCGGGCTGAACGATGGGGGTGGAGATGCTCCTTCAGGTATACAGGACCGAGGCCGTTTAGGGCTTTAAAGGTCAGCACCAACACTTTGAATTGTGCTCGGAAACGTACTGGGTGCCAATGTAGATCTCAGGACCGGTGTTTATGGTCCCGGCAGCCACTTTTTTTTTAAAGCCCTTTTGAGCAATTGAGGGGGAGGTAATTCTGTACAGTGGTACCTTGGTTTAAGAACAGCTTAGTTTATGAACAACTTGGATTAAGAACACTGCAAACCCGGAAGTAGGTGTTTTGGTTTGTGAACTTTGCCTTGGAATAAGAACATGTTTCGCTTCCTGTTGAGTGTGTTCCATTTGTAAATTGAGTCCCCCCGCTGCTATGGGAAAGCACGCCTTGGTTTAAGAACGCTTTGGTTTAAGAACGGACTTCTGGAGTGGATTAAGTTTGTAAACCAAGGTACCACTGTGTATATCAAGTTGCCTGCAGCAAGTATGAGTTTGCACACAACAAGCATTTTTTGTTTGTTTTGTTTTTAGTTTTTTCCAGGCCATCAATGTAATGACAACTGACGTAACACAATTATGTAGGAAGACGGGTTCCTAAATGTTTTGATGACTGCTACTTCTTTATATCATCACTTTGGGGAACTTAAATGCAAGGCTTGTGGCATCGTTATATTGTTTTGCTTTTGTTCCTTGTAGGGAACTGAGAACAGATACCAGTTAGATGATGCAACGAAGGTTAACAGAAACTCGTATCTATAAAAACCAATATATAATATGGATTTTTAAACAGCAGAGTCTAAAAGCAGCCCTCGGGTTAAAATTAAAAATAGAAAAGCAAGTTGCAAATATTACGATTTCAGTGTCTGCATCTGCAAAAGGATGCTCTCACTTTCTGTCTACAAGACAGATGCGTATCTGCCAGGAGGGTATCCCAGGGCTGCAGAGCCACCACAAAGAAGGCCATGCCTCTTAAATATTTGCTCACCTAATGCCCCCCCCAAATGCTTGTTTGGTACAATGCTTTCTTTTGTTTTTAGAGGTTGACTGGTGTTGAACCCAGAACCACCTTTGAGGAGGCTTTTCCTTGTGAGAGTGATCTGTGATCGGCATAAAAAATACCCCATTCCTGCCCCCATGCATCACAAAACCTCATAAAGGCTCCCCCCCCCAGCCTGATTGTGGCATGGGGTTACAGGGAGTCCTAACCCCTCTCCACTGTGTCACCCCCTTCTAAAATATCCCCAAGTGTTGCAGTTCAGGTGGCAAGCCTAATTATGGCTGTGTTAGGCAGGATTTGTGGTAGGCCAAATGTGAAGACTGAATCTGACCTTTAGGCCAGTGGGTTCCAGACCAGTCCTTCATTGCATGTCTTTCTTTTATACAGTGGTATCTTGGTTCTCAAGCTTAATCCGTTCCGGAAGTCTGTTCCAAAACCAAAGCGTTCCAAAACCAAGGCGCACTTTCCCATAGAAAGTAATGCAAAATGGATTAATCCGTTCCAGACTTTTAAAAACAACCCCTAAAACAGCAATTTAACATGAATTTTACTATCTAACGAGACCATTGATCCATAAAATGAAAGCAATAAACAATGTACTGCAGTCACACAATCAATCAGTAGCTGAACTGGGTTCCACACAGTCACAAAAACAAAACAAAAAAGCCACAAAAAGGCAAAATATATTGGAAAAAACAGACAGACCTCAGCGTAACATTCAAAATGGAAGCGTAACACTCAAAACGGAGCACGTTCGGCTTCCAAAAAAAGTTCGCAACTGGAACACTTCCGGGTTTGGATTCCACGTTGTTTTGAGTTTCCAAGGCGTTTGAGAACCAAAGTACCACTGTATACATTTTTGGCTTGAATCTATAAATTACATTTCACAGTTCTTTTAGGACAGTTGCTTTTCTGTGTACTCCATGTTTTGTTTTTAATGGTGTAAGACAGGTGGGAATTATAACTTTTTAATGTGAGATGAAGTCGGGGCGAGGAGATGATGATGATGATGATGATAACCACCGTTTTCGCTTTCTCTCTTGCCTGCAGGTCGGCTCCCGCTGCCGCCGCACCCCCCGCTGCCGGAGGAGAGGGGGGTGGCCCTCCTCCCCCACCCCCCAACCTCACCAGCAACAGAAGGCTGCAGCAAACTCAGGCTCAAGTCGATGAGGTCAGTCACGTGGGCAAGGATGAGTGTGGAGCTGGGCACTTTGGGGAGAGAAGCCGCCTTCTCCTTGCCACCTCTGTTGGATTGGGGAGGGAGGGGGGGTTGCAAGGTGACTCTTCCTGCATAATTGCTTAGGGTGGGAGGAGAGCATGGAGTAATAATAATAATAATAATTTGTTGGCGGCCTCCAACAAATACCAAAATACAATACAAAGTCACAGTTTAAAAACTTCCCTAAACAGGGCTGCCTTTAGGTATTTTCTGAATGTCAGGTAGTTGTTTATTCCCTTGACTTCTGATGGGAGGGCGTTCCACAGGGCGGGCGCCACTACCGAGAAGGCCCTCTGCCTGGTTCCCTGTAGTTTTGCTTCTCGCAGTGAGGGAACCGACAGAAGGCCCTCGGCGCTGGATCTCAGTGTCCGGGCTGAATGATGGGGGTGGAGACGCTCCTTCAGGTATACAGGACCGATAATGATAATAATAATAATAATTTTATTTGTACCCCGCCCATCTGGCTGGGTCTCCCCAGCCACTCTGGGCGGCTTCCATCAAATATTAAAATACATTTAAAATATCACAGATTAAAAACTTCCCTAAACAGGGCTGCCTTCAGGTATTTTCTGAATGTCAGGTAGTTGTTTATTCCTTTGACATCTGATGGGAGGGCATTCCACAGGGTGGGCGCCACCACCGAGAAGGCCCTCTGCCTGGTTCCCTGTAACCTCACTTCTCGCAGGGAGGGAACCACCAGAAGGCCCTCGGAGCTGGACCTCAGTGTCTGGGCTGAACGATGGGGGTGGAGACGCTCCTTCAGGTGTACTGGGCCTTTGAGGCCGTTTAGGGCTTTCAAGGTCAGCACCAACACTTCGAATTGTGCCCGGAAACGTACTCAGAAAATACATTGGAAAACAGAAAAGAAACAATTCCTGGCAGTGTTTGATTTATGCAGGGGTCAGCAAACTTTTTCAGCAGGGGGCCGGTCCTCAGACCTTGGGGGCGGCCGGGCTATATTTTGAAGAGAAAGAAAAAGAACAAATTCCTATGCCCCACCAATAACCCAGAGATGCATTTTAAATAAAAGGACGCATTCTACTCATGAAAAAAACATACTGATTCCCGGACCATCCGCAGGCCGGATTTAGAAGGCGAATGGGCCGGATCTGGCCCATGGGCCTTAGGTTGCCTATCCCTGATTTATAACATAGAACACAACTACTTTGTGATATGATCAAGGGACAAGTATAAAACCCCCTCACTGAGGTCATCCGAATGGGCTGCTGTTAAGATGTTCCCCATATTTCAGAGGCCTAGTCAGCCTTAACAAGAATTTGGGGCGTTAGTGCCAGTGGTCTTATGCTGTGCAACGCACTCCTGGCAGAGATTCAGGAGGCATGCTCGGTTTTGGTTTGTTTGTTTATTAACTAAAATTTACATTGATTTTATTTTTTAAAATCTCTTAAATCATTTCAACCTCAAAAGTAGTTAAACAGAACTAAAGCAACTTTTGGCTTTCTCTTGAATGGCTTGTTCATGCTGAGAGGCGCTGTGGTGTAGTGGTTCGCTTTTTGAACCTTGGAGACCAGGGTTCGAATCTCCACTCGGAGATTTTTATTTCGATCAGCCATTCTCCTTAACAATTATCTGGATTTTTGTTTTTTTAATTGCATATTATGGTTTTAGCATTATACACCATTGTGCTATTTAATGGTATGGTGATACAGAAATATTTCTGTAAATAAAATACAACCCTGTTGCAAATTCTGGCTGTGCTCATCAGCCGGCCTGGTCATTAGCAGTTAGCAGTCTCCTCTCTCACCCTCTCTAAAAACTTGTGAGAGTTGGTGTCTCGCTTTTCGTGCGCTTTAGAGATACCATTCACGCCTCTTTCTCCTGTTGAGAATATTTAAAATACTTCCACCCTGGCTTTCCCGATATTTGTACTTAAGGCTGCTTACAACAGGAGAGTATGAAATAGTAATGAGACTTAAGACTGAAATCAGCGGTGGCCTCAACCAGCAGCACAATTCTGCTGCAACAACAGCAACAATTTATTATTTATACACCCCCCCCCCAAACTGGCTGGGTTTCCCCAGCCACTCTGGGTGGCTTCCAACAAAATATTAAAATACAATAGTCTGTCAAACATTAAAAGCTTCCCTAAACAGGGCTGCCTTCAGATGTCTTCTAAAAGTCTGGTAGTTGTTTTCTCTTTGACATCTGGTGGGAGGGCATTCCACAGGGCGGGTGCCACTACCGAGAAGGCCCTCTGCCTGGTTCCCTGTAACTTGGCTTCTCGCAGTGAGGGAACCGCCAGAAGGCCCTCAGCTGGACCTCAGTGTCCAGGCAGAACGATGGGGGTGGAGACGCTCCTTCAGGTATACTGGATCGAGGCCATTTAGGGCTTTAAAGGTCAGCAACACCAACACTTTGAATTGTGCCCAGAAACGTCCTGGGAGCCAATGTAGGTCTTTCAGGACCGGTGTTATGTGGTCTCGGCGGCCGCTCCCAGTCACCAGTCTAGCTGCCGCATTCTGGATTAGTTGTAGTTTCCGGTCACCTTCAAAGGTAGCCCCACCTAGAGCGCATTGCAGTAGTCCAAGTGGGAGATAACCAGAGCATGCACCACTCTGGCGAGACAGTCTGCGGGCAGGTAGGGTCTCAGCCTGCGTACCAGATGGAGCTGGTAGACAGCTGCCCTGGACACAGAATTGACCTGCGCCTCCATGGACAGCTGTGAGTCCAAAATGACTCCCAGGCTGCGCACCTGGTCCTTCAGGGGCACAGTTACCCAATTCAGGACCAGGGTGTCGTAATTCTGTTTATCCAAAGCAATTTTCACTCCACCCTGAAGCGGAAAAGGCTCCCAAGGCAGCTTATAAAGTTCAGTCAAAGTGCAGCTGCTTCTCTACCCTCAGAAAGAAAATGTGATGGGGAGGGAAGAGGAAAAAAGCAGGTTCTTGCAAGCAGGGGTCAGGAACCTGCAACTCTCCAGATGATGCTGGTTTGCAACTCCTCTCCTCCCTGCCCTGCTTGATGGGAGTTGGAGTCTGACAAATGGAGGGTTTCAGATTCACATAACATTTCCTTGCAATGGTGAGGTGGGAAAGGGAAGAGTTCAGATAGCCCGGCGGTATGGCTGCCGCAAGGTGAGAGTTGGGGGTGCATCCATAGACAGCCACTGTGTTTGTCTTGCATCTATTTTTTCTCTCTCTCTCAGTCTCTGCTTTTCAGCCCATGTGCTGTGGGCCTTTTCTGCAGTGTTTGCTGCGGTGAGACGGCCTCTCCTGAACCTTTTGCTTGTGTGAGAGATCTTGGGGGGGCAGCAGATTGGAGTGGCCCGTTCTCCCTCCCCCTGCAGTGTTCCCTGTGGTCAGCAGAAGCTTGTGGGCCTCTCGTGTTTACAGTGGTCTCCAGGAGGAAGTGTGAAGCTGTACTGGCAGCTGTGTGGTGTAATCAGTGCCGGATTTACGTATAAGCTAAACAAGCTATAGCTTAGGGTCCCACTCTCTTGAGCCCCCCCCAAAAAAAATTAAAAAAAAATCCATGTACCATATATTCAACACCAAAAACAGCCACAATTTGTTGTTGACAGCTGGACATATAAAGGGCCCCATTACCTTCAGTAGCTTAGGGCCTCATCAAACCTAAATCCAGCCCTGGGCGTAATGGTTAGAGTCCGACCTTGGAGAGAGCAGGGTTTGCATTCCCAGTCGGCCATGAAGTGGCCTCACCCAGGGAGAGGTGACCCTGGGCCAGTCACAACGTCGCAGGGTCATTGTGAGGAGGAGAACTATGTGCTGAACCTTGCACATCTTGGAGGGAAAAGCAGCATATAAATCCATAATAATAATAATAATAATAATAATAATATAATAATAATAATGGCTGCCCTTTCTCCTGCTTCTCTTCCTTTTCCTGCTCCAGGTCGTGGACATCATGCGAGTGAACGTGGACAAGGTTCTCGAGAGGGATCAGAAGCTCTCGGAGCTGGACGACCGCGCCGACGCTCTGCAGGCGGGGGCCTCCCAGTTCGAAACCAGTGCCGCCAAGCTCAAGCGCAAGTACTGGTGGAAGAATCTAAAGGTAACCCGAAAAGAGCGGCAGGCACATGGCGCCCTTCGAATGCGGTGCCAAAAACCCTTCCCTGCATTGCCGAAACGGCCGTGCAGGTCTTAACTGGGAATGAGAAGACTCGGCATTGCCCAGCCCCCAAGAACCCGTGTTTCAGTCTTCAGACTTATAAAACGTAAGAGTGAAGAGCTGGCCCTCTGAGCATGTGCAGATTCCCTGTGGGTGAATCTTCTAAACTGGGGGAAGGGAAGTGAGCGGTGCAGCAGTGTGTCGCTTCCGAGTGGGCTAAATGCAGGATCTGTCCCCGGAAAGGCTCTCTCCTGTTCACTCCCTTCATTTATTCATTCGTTCGTTTTATTTGCATGCCTTTCCACAAAAAGAAAGAAAGAAAAAGAAAAAAGGTTGTGCTCAAAGCGGCCTACAAGAAAGAAAACCGGGGGGGTTGCATTTCGAAAACCCAACAGTGCAAAAGCAATTTTCATGATAGATAACAGCGCAGCAAGGCGATAGCAATTCTGGTAATGTACAAATAATAATAAATCAACTCTAAATACAAGAAGATCACATAAACAACAGCCGTCATACAACAGCAAAAATAACAAGGGAGCTTGACAGTTCCCCCATGGTCCTAGAAAGCCCCCCCCACCAATATTGCTCACAGTCCCTCTCCTGCAGCAACTTGCAAGCTCCCCATAGGCAGGGAGTGGGGTTCAGCTGCTCCTGCCGTTGCTTGTTCCCAGAGACCAGTTGCATCTCATTGCACCTTTTCCCAGCTCATGCTCTCGCTTCCCCCACCCCTCTTCTCTCCCAATTGCAGATGATGATAATCCTGGGGGTGATATGCACCATTATCTTGATCATTATCATCGGTGAGTTTCACCTCCTCGTCACGGAGGCCGTATTTTTGGGGTGGGACGGGTTGCCTGTCTTTACAGTCAGTTGGGCTCGTTCTGGGTCCAGGTCCCCGCCTCTGGCGGACAGGATTGCGCAGCCACCGGGGGGGGGGGAGATTCTGTTTTTTAAAAAAAGCATTGCTGTTTCCCTTTTGTGGAAAGGCTCAGGGCTGCCAGTCTGTTCTCTACAGAGCAAGCTCTTTCACCAGAGCGAGGCTTGTGCCTGTTTTTCCCCATGCCAGCGTTCAGGGCTGGAGCAGTAAGGAAAGGAAAGAGCATGTGCAGAGTGCAGCTCCCTCGTGAGAGGCAAGTGCAGAAGTTGAGCTGAGGGAGTTTGGTTTTCAGGCGGGCTGTTGAACCCAGGCGTTTCCTTGAAGGTGACACTTTGCCTTTCCTTGTGGCCCCTGAATTGTAAGGGCACCTCGTTTGCCCCCGGGTGGGTGGCTCATAAATCTGGACGCAGCGGTGTTGACATCTCCAGAAGGGCTCTGGAGCGGCGTGGATGTTGTTTAGGGCCTGGCCTTTAGGCGTGAGGTCCTTATCCTGCTGGAAGGCTTCTCAGAGGAACTTGGTTGGCTGCTGCAGGAATCCCAGGAACCCGTCTGGTCGGGCCTGTGGTCTGATGCAGCAAGGCACCTCTTTAACTGGTACGGCCAGGACAGTGACCTACCTTACAGGTTACACCAATGTTGGCAGGGGATGGGGAGGGGTGAGGATATTGGTATGGCGGTGGGAACTTGGCTTAGCCGTACTGGCTTCTTCCTCTAGTCAAGGACCACTTTTGGAAGGTGTTAGCATCCATCCCTCTGTGTGTATGTGTTGTGGGGGGTGGTCACAGTGCGTTACCTGAGCAACCGCATCCTAGCTGCCTGGACCCACCCTGCTGCACAGATTTTTTTTAATTTTATTTTTGGATAACAGCTGAGTTGGAAGTGATGTGGTTTGGGGGCGGCTGAATCTCTGGAGGTTATTAACTGTCCTTTCCCCTCTCCCCTTCCTCCTTTTGCAGTTTACTTCAGCACTTAATGGAATTTATGGAGCCATTTCTCATCCAGGAGCAACGGCCGGGAGCAGCGTGAGGGGCAAAGCATCCCCCCTCCTCTAGATCTCAGCCATATCTTCCAGCCGCCCCCCTCCCCTCCCTCCATACGCCCCTTACACCCTCCCAAATCCCCTCCTCCCCTCCGGTGTGTGTGTGTGTGGGTGTGCATTGCGTGTGGGTGTCTTGTAAATAGCCTGATTTGTTATTTATACATATATATATATATAATATATAATATATTTTGTCTGTTTGTAGATTTATTACTAGACTTTCCATGTGTCATGGAATCTTTCCCCCTTCCCCTTCTCCTGCCAACTCGCGACTTCTCTCTTTCTCTCTCTCTGACAGTGTTTTTTCAGTGTCTTGGTTTTTAACTAAAATCTTCAAGGACCAATAACTCCTTAACCCTTCTCCCGACTTAGCCGGGCTCAGAAACTCCTAAGGCACCCTGGCCCACCACACTTCCTCCCCATGCGCAAAAAAAAAAAAAAAAAGTCATCCGGAACAGTTGGAACTTGGGTTGTGGATCTTACCTCCCTGCCTGCAATCTTTTACGTCCCAAGATTTCAAGGCAACTCGTTGGAAGTGGGATGCCCATGAGTGCCCAGCTTCCCTTGGTCTGGATTGCGACCCATTGCCTCCTGCAACCGCTGTAACATTGGACTAGACTGTGGTGTGTTAGGGTGTCGGGGATTTCTTTGCCTGCTCTCTCTTTTGATCTCAGCCCCTTCCCCAGCGGGGAAGAACCTCTACCCTTCGTGATCTTCTGTAACATTCCTGGAGTTGTGCTGTGTGCTGTGTCTTCGAGGTAACCAACACTATAACTTATAATTCCACCCCCCACCCCCCGGTGCAGGGAGCAGCTCTGTTTTGGGAATCCTGCAACAGCCCTCTCCTCGCCTCCTCCTGCCACTTACGGGAGAGGCGGGCGATTTTCCTGCCATAGATGTCCTAAATGAAAACTGCCTCTCTTTTTTTGATAATAATAAAAATGCGAGTATACAAGGTAATATAACGTGTACATTCCAGACCTGCCCGGTAAAGGAGCCGAGGTTATCTAAATAGGGGAAGCAGGTTAGCTGCCCACTCCCCTAAATATAACTCCCAAGTCCTCCTCTTCTTGCAATCACTGCCTATTTGCCGGGAATTGGGGTATCTTCATTCGTGTCTCGGTAACAAGCAAGCTAGGGTTCTGCCTTTGGTTCCTTTCAGAAGCGTGTTTATGCGTTGTGTTGAAAGCACAGATAACTAGCAGATTCAGCATCAAGTCATACGGAGATTGGGGCGAGCGTTGCTGTTGAATAATCCTCTGAGCAAGAAAGCATCTATCTTCCCCATGCTTGGGAAATTCTATTTGGGCCAGTTTTGCGCTACAGCAAAATAGTTTTTCTGTGTCTACTCTCTCAACTTCTGAATGGAACTACTAGCAAGGGAGGGTGTGTGTGTGTGTGTGTTTTGTGTGTGTGTGTGGAGAGATTTGAGTAGGGAGGAGGCTGGCTTGAATACAGGCTGTTTTTTGTGGGGGGGCGGGGAGGGAAACTCCTTCTCTCTGCCCCCACTTCCCCATCCTCACCCAAGATCAGCCAGTTTTGCTTTGCAAATGTCGTAATTGTGATATTGTGACGAGTGAACTCCTCTCCCCCGATCCCTGTTTAGCACAAACTGCCATATTTCTTGGCCTGTTTATAATGTCGGCGATGTGTGACTCTCTCTTTTTTTATTTTTTTGGTACATCTCCCCCCCCCTCCTTTCTCCTCTTCCCCCCTCCTCCTCTTTTCTCCCAAGTAGAGTGGGGGCAAGTGTTTAAAAAGATTATCCCTTATCCACTCGTCTCTGTGTTCCGGATCGCTCTCTTGAGGCCAAGGAATTTCAAGAGGGAAATAGGAGAGGTTCTGGATCGTGCTCTTCTCTCTCTCTCTCAAGGCCAAGGAATTTCAAGAGGGGAACTAAGAGAGGAGCCGGCTTTTCATGGAATCACCATCGCAGCTTGGCGAGTCGGGTGCCCCCCTGCCAGTTCGGAGGGAGGACTTGGCAAGGGGCGTCCTGCTAGCGAGAATGGGGTGTTGGGGGCAGAACTTGCGCCGTGTGTGTGGGGAGGAGGCTTAGAAGCCTGATTAACATCCTGGCTCCCGACAACGGAGGGAAACGAAGGGAGCAAGGAGGTTAGATGGCTGGCGCCTTCTCCCCTGTCGGAAAAAGTTGCTGGCAATTCTCTTAGGCGGATGCTCGGATATTGTGAACTGCTGGGGAAGAGGAGAGTCCAAGGTCGTGGGGAGGGGGGGCGCTATCTCTTGGAGGAGCGGAAAGCTTTTGAGGTTGCTCCTTGAACAACAAGACAGCAGCGGGGATGGTGGAGGTCCTGGACACATCTGTCTTCCATATATACTGTGGAAAGGGGTGTGTTTCTTTAGGGTATGATCTGCAGGCGGGGTGGGGATGGGAGAGAGAAGGGGCTGCAATTCTCCAGCTGGACAGCAGGTGTCACTGCTGCTCTCCAGCTCCTTGGAATGCAGCCCTCTTAATTGGAGAAAACTTCTGGTGGGGAAAGGGAACGATTTAAAGGTAGAAAGGGGTATTTTAAGGGGTAGGGTAGATCAGGGCACAAGGGGGTGAGGAAAGGTCCTTTGCTTTGCTGCCCACTCCCCCTCCTCCTCCTCCTCCTCCCTCTTCCTCAGCAGGCCTGGGTTATGCGGGAAAGGGGTTCGAATCGTTACGGACATGACCGGGGTTGACTATGCTGTGAAAAATACCTGAAATTTGGAAGGGGAAAAAAATAGTACAATAAATGTCCTGTGGAGAACGCCCAATTATTATTCTTTGTCTTGCTTGTCTGTCTTAAAAAGGGCTGGCCTCTGCCCTCGCTGGGGCAACGGGAGGAATCTCGTAACTTGGCTGAAAGAAAATCAGTAATAAGTAACATCACTAACGCGCCAGGAAGAACCGTAGAATTTCTGGAATGGTTTTTTATTTTATTTTATGGGGTGGGGGGGAATAAATGTTTTGGGGAAAACAGAAACATATGCAATCCTTTCCGTGCTTTTCAAGAGCATGAAAACGGCGTGTAAATGTGTGTCAATCTTGGCTCGTTTGTGGGGCCGCCTCGAGGCATTTTGGCACTGGGTGCAAACCTCCGTAGGCCTGCCCCCGACCCACCACCAGGGAAGAAGGGGCGAGTCGAGATCTGCAACGGCGGGCGAGAATAAAATCAACCTTATCCGATGGTTCGCGTGGGAATCAAAGTCTGTTGCGTGGGAGAAGGGGGTCCTCTGTGCTGTGCAGAGCCCAGGATATCACCATTTGCTCTCTAGGGGTGGAAGGAAAGCAGCAACAGTGCCTCCTATTCACTGCTGTCACGGCAGCAGCAGTGGGCAATGCATTCCTTGGAAGCCAGATCTGCTGCCCCTGTGGATCCTGCCACCCGAGGCGTTTCCTCACCTTGCCTCATGGGTGGGCTGGCGACATAGCAGCAAGCTGTTGGAAGTCTTAAGGTTTCGTATCCCGCTGTTGCCCCTTTATTGAGTGCAAAGACACTTCATCCAATTGAGGTGTTTTTTTTTACCTCTATGTATTCCAATAGGAACCAGAAAAAAATCATCCCTCTTTTTTCTGTTAGCGGACAGCCCTGATGAAGCAGCAGCAGTTGGATTCCACCTTACGGCACGTTTTTGGTTTTGCCTGCTGCAAAATAAGGAAGAAAGGGAATACGGTTTGAAACAGGAATCTCTAGTAAACGAAAGGGAGTTTTTAAAAATGATTTGGGCTTGGCAATGAGACTCTGCCGCCGGGCTAATCCAGGAGCAGGAGAACAGGATAGAAAAATCCACCTGCCAACAGGAGTAGGTTTATACACATTTGCTGCCAGTCGTGAAGTTTGTGCTAATCGATTACAGGGGGGAAAGCCAGCGTGACGTGATGGTCTGAACGGGGCCCACGTTCTTTTGATTTTCACTGAAGAGTTCGGTCTATGCTGGTCTCTCCCATTGAAGCAGGCGCTCGCAATCAAATTTGGGATATGGCACCTTATGGTTTGCTTGGATGAAAACACGTCTAGAGCAGAACAGCAAAAGGTATCTGGAGGAACACTGAAAACCTGTGGCACAGATGCAACGTGCCACAAGCAAATATCTGCCTGTGGGACATCTGTGGTGTGTTTTGCAGCCCTTCTGGGAGCGGAGGTGCCTGATAAGGAGGAAACGCTTTGGCATTTCCCTGAACCATGTGCCTTGTTTGCATGTGTGTGTTCAGGATTTATGACAGAACCTCAGTTAAGTATTTTTATTGATTTGCTTGAGTTTACAAAGCATTTCCTTGATAGATGCACCCACCCCTTTAAGAAGATTGCGAATAAATAAAACCAATTACGATATTAAGGACTTTGCATAGGGGAAAAAAAAACCTGTAACAAAATTGCAAGCAGCCATTATAATCATTACAATTTAATAAATACTTTCTACTATTGCAGTAAAACACATTTCCTCGGTGCCTTTTAGACAGTAGCACATTATGTTGGTGCCGG
This sequence comes from Lacerta viridis, assembly GCA_900245905.1. NCBI lineage: Eukaryota > Metazoa > Chordata > Lepidosauria > Squamata > Lacertidae > Lacerta > Lacerta viridis. The sequence goes on along the minus strand of OFHU01001826.1, from coordinate 235,154 downwards.
TTTCGGCTTCGGAACTGCTGTTAGTTTTTGCATCCGTATTACATTACCTTCTTTCTGGAGTTCATCAAGCAAAGGAGTTGTTGGGAGTTCAAAAGCACACAGCTATCAAAATGTGTTCCAAATACTAAATGGTTTCTTCAGGCTATTTTCTGCACCAACACACACTGAAAGTTCCCAGGGTTGATTGGGAATTCTGAAACCAGAAAACCCTTCGATTTCTAAATGGCGGAGTAATTTCATAGAATCAGAATTCTTGGAAGAGACCACAAGGGTCATCTAGTTCAGGGGTCAGCAACCTTTTCCAGCCATGGGCAGGTCCACCATCCCTCAGACCATGTGGTGGGCCGGACTATATTTTGGGGGGGGGGAATGAACAAATTCCTATGCCCCACAAATAACCCAGAGATGCATTTTAAATAAGAGGACACATTCTACACATGTAAAAACACGCTGATTCCGGGACCGTCCGCATGCCGGATTTAGAAGGCAATTGGGTCGCATCTGGCCCACGGGCCTTACTTTGCCTACCTCTATGTAGTACAACCTACCATGCAGGGATCTTTTGCTCAAGGGGAGACTTGAACCTGGGACCCTGTGGGGGGTGGGTGGGGCGGGAATAATTTTTAATTCTGGGTTTTTAACCCCAATCCCATACAGAAGGCATGTCCAAAGTCTGATTTGGGGGCCTAATGCGGCCCGCCGGTCAACTTAATCCAGCTGCTGTGGTAGTTAATTTCCTGGGGTAAAATCCTAAAATAACCTCAACAATTTCAATCCTAAAATAGGTCAACAACTTTGGTTGGCCCTTTGGCTGGCCCTCATGGCCCTTCACTTCATCAAATCTGGCCCTCTGAAAAAAGTTTGGACACCACTGCCATACAGTTAGGAGGCAGAGAGGGGACACTTGGATCCCATGGGGGGGGGGCATTTCGAATCAAGATGGCGTATCTAACCATTGTAAACCACTAGTTTGGTTCAATTCGAAGATCCTTGGTCCAATTTGGTTTGGCGTTCCTGCGACGGAGCAGATTTTGGCCTATGCTTCTTCCCTGTAACCTTACAGCAAAGGGTCAGATAAATAAACTAATAAACACCGGTACGCAATAGCTTCGGAACAATAGTAATTGGCGATAACACGATAATCCTTGATTGTGAAATTAATTAACACCTTGTGTTGGGCAGGAAACCGCTGCTTGTATTCAGGCCAAGGTGGGTAAGAGGCAGCAGGGAGAAGAAAAAGAAATTGGAGACGGGGGGGGGGTGTATATCGGTCTCCTTGGTGCATAGATGGGGGCCTTCGTCTCTTTACAAAGTGGGTGTGAGCTGCAAAGAAGTGTCGCTGAGGCATCTTCCAGACTGCAGAGAGAGCGAACTGCTTTTGCAGCTGGTGTGGGAGGAGAGGACATCTAGGCCCCGGAGCTCAGCTATTAATATATTCCAGTCTGACGGGAACAAAATGTCCCCACCTCCTGACCCATCTTTCTGTGCTGTGATTCGCCCGGGCAGGGAGAAGTTGCCAACTGCAGGCATAAACCCGTCCCTAAACTGGATATGTGGCATATTATCCGCGAAGGTGAGCAAAAACGGCTAGGTGCCAGGCCGTGGGGCCAGGGAGGAGTTCAACGTGCTTTTTGAAGAAGCCGAGGAACTGGTTGGATAAGTGGTACCATCCAGGCAGGGCATTAGGGCAGAGGTCTAGATCTGGAGAATGTCCAGGAAGCTCCCCCAAATGCAACAGGACTGGATTTCGAAATAAACGAAACAATGCCCTATTACCTTCTGAAGCAGACACCCAAGCTCGGCCCTCCAGATGTTTTGGGACTACAACTCCCATCATCCCTAGCTAACAGGACCAGTGGTCAGGGATGATGGGAATTGTAGTCCCAAAACATCTGGAGGGCCGAGTTTGGGGGTGCCTGTTCTAAAGGGACCACTGAGGCCGCCATCCAAAATTACCCAACAGCACCTCTGGAGGAAGAACCCACAGTTTAAAACAAAAAAAGATTGGGACTTGTCTTCCCCTCCTGCTACTGGATTTAATCTCCATTATCAGCCATCATTTCAGGGTCTTCAGTGCATCGTTAGAATTGTTCAGATGGCACTGCACAGCCATAAGGGTTAGGAACTTCTCTTACACTTAAACATGGAAAATGTGAGAGTTGCACACGTCTCCAGGCTGGGCAAACATTTGCTCGGTTACACATGCATGTCCACTCCTGTGTATATTCTCGAGCAAACCCTAACATGATGCACCACCAGCGTACTGAACTGTGAGTTTATGAGTTAATGAAGAAATGGGGTGGGGGACTTTTTTATTTATTTAATAAAGCCTTCACTTTGACCCCTTAAGAAAAATTGTGCAGTGACATTTCTGGAAACGAAAGATGTGTTCTGCTCCACATTTGTCCTGGGCTGCACATTTAGGATTGCCATCTGCCTCTCCTAATACCTGCCCGTTTCACAGATGTATGTCAGACAAGCAGTGGATGCTTCCAAGAGAGTGCTTATTGTGGAGTCAGTACTCTTCACACAGTACTTTTCTTTCTAAGTGTCTGCACTTGGGGCATCAAAATGCAAGCCTTTCCCACTATTTAATCTAGATCGACACTAGTAAATTATAACGTAACCAAAACCTGTTGCCAGTGGCTGGTTTACAATCTCTCAGTGACCTTGCAAATCAAGCCCTGAAAAGGAAACATCACCTGGCCCAGGGTTCAGCAAACGTTTTCAGCAGGGGGCCGGTGCACTGTCCCTCAGACCTTGTGGGGGGCTGGACTATATGTTACCATGATTATGACCTGCATTTTTGCAAAAACCCTTATTGGGACTGTCAGGAGACTGCCTGGCGGTGCCAGGGCTTTATCAGTATCGCGAACCCCCGTCTCCGATGCTGAGTTCTTCATCTTCGTCCAGTGGGAGGAGCAGTAATTCCTCTAGTGGGGAGGGGGAGATGGAGACAGGAAGTGGGAGCCGGGGCTGTGACAGGGGAAGAGAGCCTTCGCACCAAGCAGAAACGGGAGGTGAAGCACCCCTTCCATCTCCCCTTTTGCACAGGGGGGAAAGACGTAGAGGGGGGAGGCGGGGGTTCCGCATTCCGCGCCTTTTATGCTGGGCAAGGAACCGGAAGGAGTCATTCCCGGACTCTGCCGAAGGATGAGCTGGACGTTCTTTCTTGCACTGCACTGTAAATATTTGCACCATTAAAGAAGTTAGTTTTAGAAGCTTCGTGTCAGCCTGGTTACTCATGAGCAGCCATTAAGCCACCTTACAGGGACCAACCCCAACATTGCCCAAATGTGATTTTTCCTTTGTGTTTTATGTGTTGACAGTTATTATTTCTCTCGTAAGGCATAGTGGGGGGCTGAGGTGAGCGCACCATTCCTGTCAGCCCTGGAGAGCATGTGCGCATGCATGGGTGAAGGGAAAAGCCATTGGCCACGCTAAGTCAGGCCGGCGCTGCTCGAGCAAAAATGTTCTTTTCCCCATGTGAGGGAAGACAAGGCGGCAGCGGCTATTCACTTTTCTATCGCTCACATCATGTAGCTAACAAATGGTCTCCCCAGCAGAGCGCAGAACTGATTTGGAGTGCAGCCGCCCAGGCGCTCCCCGCTTTGTAAGTCAGGGAGCACCGCCGCCGCAGACACCGGCGAGCGTCGCTCCCGAGGTGCCTCCGAGTCCCTGCCGCCGCAACTGCCCTTCCTGAGGTCAGTCGCCGGCAGCTCCATGGTGGAAATCTGAACTGTGGCTCCTTTCCCCTCTTCCTCACCTCCCACCCTGGAAGAAAAGATTGCTGCGAGCATGCACAGCGAACGGAGAAGGGGCTTGTCTCGAGCAGCCGCAAGCCTCACTTTTGACCCCCAAGCCTGGCTGAGTCGCAAAAACCATCGCGCACATGTGCTATGCCGGCTGCCTGGATTCCTGCACCGTCCGTAGGCCAGATCTAGAAGACAATTGGGCCTGATCCGGTCCGCGGACCTTAGTTTGCTGACCCATGACCTAGCCACACATTTCCTGGAGCACCTTCTGAATTTCTGCTTGAAATGCAACTGCTAGAAGCACACGGACCTCAAAAACAGTGACAATCCTCCTCCACAGAGCAGGTTTCTTCAGATGCAAACCCCTCTGAATGGGGCTAAATCCCAATTGTATGAAGAGTCTTCATCCTACCAGGCTTTCTGGACCTGCCCTTTGCACAGGCTCCAGAGCAATGTGAAAATGGGTGGTGATGTGCAGCTTGGAAGGAATGGAGCGTAATGTTTCTTTTTCTGAGCATGTGGCATCTTCTGCCAGAAACCTGCTGCTGCTGAACTCAGTGGAACTCACTTCTGTGTAAACCAGGATTGCACTGGAAGAGCTGGAATTAAGGCCCCCTCTGCAATATGTATTTAATGCAGCATTACCCAGTTTTAAACGGCCATGGCTTCCTCCAAAGAACCCTGGGAAACGTAGTTCATTGAGGGTGCTGAGAGTTGTTAGTAGACCCCTATTCCTACAGTGGTTTAACAAATCAATCCATCTTCCCAGGGGACTCTGGGAACTGTAGCTCTAGGAGGGGGGCAGAGACGTCTCTTAAAAACCCTCAGCACCCTTAGCAAACTACAGTTCTTGGGGTTGCTAAGCCATGGCTGTTCAAAGTGGTATAATGAAATTGCTATAAATGTGTAGCACTGTGGCAAAAGTCTTTTGGGCAGAGTAAGTACCATACATTTAAAAGAAAAAAAAAAACCCTCCCAAGAATTCTGGGAACTAGTTTGTTAAGGTTGCTGGGGAAGAATTGTAGCCATACAAGGGGGCAAAGTGTGGGATTCTTTTTTGGGGGGGGGGAATAATGCTTTAAATGTATGGTAAGCATGCAGCTGCCAGCAAGAATCAACACATTTTTAAAATTACTGGAATACCAATAATACAGGTAATAATAATGACATATACAACAGGTCCTAATAACCTCTGCCTTGAGAAAGTTTTATTGTACGCCAATATGGCTACCTTCAATATAGATATATACACTCACATATACATAGTTTAAAATACATAAGAAAAGGGCGTTCTAAATCTCCTCATAAAACTGGCAAAGCCGCCTCAGCATTTTCTGACCCGCCCCCTTCGCGCCAACGGCTTTCCACCTGAAGCCCCGCCCCTCGGCCCTTGCACATTGTAAACAAGCACAGCAGCGGCGGCCGCGTGAGCCTCCTCCGCACGTGTACCGGCTCTCGCGGAAGGATGGCTGCCGGAGACCCAATAGGGATCGCGTCCCGCGAGCGCAGCCAATGGGAGCGCGCCCGGGGCGCGTCCAGAGCACGCGGACGCTTGCATGCTGCCGCCGAGCGAACCAATCAGAGGCGGAAGGGGGTGGGGAGGCGAGGAGCGCCGAGGCCTGGGTAGGCGCGTCATGGCCCCGGTGTCACGCGGGCCTGTGCATGCTGCGACGCCGTCTGGCCAATGAGGCGCCGCGCACGGGAGCGGGTCCGGGGAGGAGACGCCAATGCGGGGCGGGCGGTGGGCGGGGAGAGCGGCGGCGGCGGCGGCCATTGGACGCGGCGGGCCGGAGCGGGTGGGCGGGCGTAGCAGGCCGGTGGCAGGCTCACGCGGACGGGTGCATGGTGCTGAGGGAAGCGCGCCCTTGGCAGGACTCAGTTGGCAGAAGCCTTTAGACGGGACGGTGTGTCTGTGCGCTTGAGGTGAGTGAATGAGGGGCGGGCGGGCGGGGGGGGCAGCCCGCGCCTGTGTGGGAAATAATGGTAATGACTACAATAATGGCAATAAAAATTATAATGGTGGTGATGGGTGTTGGGGCAGGTGGTTCGCAAGTGGGCAGAGAAGGGGAGCGGGAGGGTGAAAGGGGCGGTTGTGGAGGGGTGTGGGGGAAAGGAATTCGGTGGGCTGGCAGGCTGCGAGTCGCTCTGGGTTACACTGGGTGAGATAAAGGGACTGACTAAACTTAATTTATATTTGAAAGAATACAAAAATCAGCCTCGGGATGAGGGGCTGATAAGGCGAGGGGTGTCCAGCGGGATGGTTAATGGAAGGAGGGGAAAGCAGAGAGGGCTGGGAAATAAGGGGAGGGGTCTTTGAGGTGGATGTTTTTCTTTAGGAGGGAATTTCGAGGTGGGGGGAGGGGTTGTCGCCCTCGTTAAAAACTCCCGTGAATCAATATTACGAGGGGGTTTTCGGGGGGTGGGTGGGATTTTGAGGAGAGGGTTTTAGGTATCGGGAGGGGAGGGGTGAAGAGGATGAAAAGGCAGAAAGTTTGGGAGGGAGGGAGGAGACTGCTGGGGGTTAGGGTTAAAGGTGGGTAGGGTTGTTGAAGAGGTGGGGTCTAGGAATGGAGGGGCGAAGATTCATGGGTGGGAGGTGGGGAAAGCTTTGGGGAAGCAAATGCCACATAGGAAGTGGGGGAGGGCGAGAGTGGCATTAAAGGTGGAGGGCAGAGGGAGGAGCAGAAAGGAGGTGGGAGGGAAGCAGGAGGTTCAGGATTATGGGGTGTGGGGAGAGGGGGAAGAAGTGGGGTGGGAAGGAAAACAGTGAGGGACAGAGGAGGAAGTTGGATGGGGATGGGACATGAGGAGCAAAAGAAAGGGGAAAGCAAATAAAACGAGTGTGAATAAAAAATCAGAAGGGTGACTTGAAACAGAGGCTCCAATTACAGTATAGGATGGGGCCTGGGCAGGGATTTAAAGGGGGAATTTATGTGGGTCAGCAACTTGACCTGACCACTGATGTTGGGACACAGCTGGGGACCCAAGTTTGAGAAACACTAGTTGAGAGCATAGAAGAAACTTCTCTAACCTGACACTAGCTAGATGTTGTAGACTACAATCACCATCAGCCCCAGTTTCATACGGCTGGGCTGATGGGAACTGTAGTCCAAAACATCTAGAGGACACTGAGTTCGGGAAGGCTGGCATAGAAAGAGTTGGGAAAGAGGTGATTGTTGGCGTGTACTGAACAAATCGTTGTGGGGAGGGCTGGTAATCATAGAATCATTGAATTGTAGAGCTGGAAGGGACCCTGAGGATTATGTAGTCCAGCCCACTGTGGTGCGGGAATATGAAGGGTGTTTTTTTTTATATAACTCTGGCTTCAACAGATTTAGTGACTAATTAAAGCTAATTCCCTGTTGTAAATGTGTACTTCCTGAGCTGGTGTGCGTGAAGTGATTCTCTGTTATTTCAGCCTGAACAAATTTGTTTTATTTTATTAACTTGTGTTCAATAAATATATCAATAAAATCCTCGTTTACTTTGTTTTACACTTCCGGTGACTCTTCTATGAGATAGAGATTGAGAATGGATTGCGGGGAGGGTATTGGTTTGAGGAAACCAGCAAAACACACAGTGGGAGCCATAAAAAGGTGTTCAGCACTGAAATAAAGCAACAAGGAAGTATTTGGCTAGAGAGTTCAATGGAGACTGGGGAGCTTGTGGTCTGGCCAAAGAAAGGGTGAAGGTGTATGCTTGTGTCGTTGTTGAAAGCAGTGGGTAGATGGAATAGGCATATGTGTCAGGGGTAATAGTTGTTGGAAGCTTGCCTTTTGTGAGATGATGAGAGGAACACTTTCAGGTACTGGGAGATGGGTCTGAAGTAGAGAGTGGGAGACTCTCAGGATGGGAAATGGGTGGGTTTTTACGGAACAAAAGTTAGGAAGACGTCTTTGGCTAGGAATGGCTTGCCATGAAGATTGAGGTGATGCAATGAAATAAGGGTGGAACAGAAAGATGCCAAGTTGCGCAGGAACATGGCACTGAGATGGGAACATAGTTATGACAGAACACTTAGGTGTATCACAGTTCGGTTGTGAATACACGGCACTTGGGCTTTCCTGTATTTGTGAAAGAACATGAAGTCCCATGAGGCGTGTGTAAAAACTGAAGCAGCCTTTGTGATGACGTTTCTGCTGCTTTGCGAGATCTCATAGAAGCATCAGTAGCTTTCCCACCTTGGCCACTGTGTTTGGCTTAGCCCAGAAGTCTCGATAAGTCCCTCTTCCGTCACTCCAAAATGTTGAAAAAGCTCTGAGCTGCTGACGTGCCAGATATTGTAATCCTAACTGCTTTTCCTTTGAGCGAGTGGTCTGCTGTAGTCAATTTTTCTTCTGAATACCCTGAAAAATAGCATTATCTGGAAGTGGGCAGGCAGACGTGCCTGCATGCGTCTTTTGTAAGAACTCTGTGATTAGATAACGCTGCCAGTGCCAACCAATACCCACTACGATACAGTTCCTTGGCGGCAGTTATGTAATAAGTGCTGAGATGAAGGTACACCTCTCAGAGAGCTGTAGGCTGCTTGGGGTTTTATGTTCATGTAATATTTCTTGGGAGGGTGAATCATTATATCATCAAGCTTCACCTGTTTTGCTGTACAGTACTAAGGTTTTCCAACTGAGCACGATCCCTGGGGTGCAGGAGGTGGGTGAATATGTAGTGAAAAGTTTGTCACATGCACATGCAACGAGCTACCAGTTCTATTAAATACTTTTCCTGTTTAGCAGACGTAACTAGTATGGATTTGCATGTAAAATTAAATAAACAATATTCTTGGCAATACCTGTAGTAAAATTCAGAGCACAGAGGTCTGCAGGGGGGAAGCACAGCTCAGCCCGATAACAGAGGAAGTGTGGAACAAGACAGATCTAACTGTTGGGTAGTCAAAAGCCCACCAGTGAGAGATCTTTAGATTTAACTAAATTTTAAGATTTTTCACTACTTGACCAAATCCAGCAGTCTGAGACCCATGCTTTTCTTTATATTGCTGGATATTTATGTATTCTCCTTACATCCCACTTTCACATGGGGTCCTCCCAGGAACTGATCATAGCCTCCAGCATGGCTGCAATTCGTACCTGCATAGCCTCCAGCATGGCTGCAATCTCTGATTCTTCCAGACCTTTCAGTGAGCCCCAAGTCCTCAATGCTTTTTCTTGCTCTGGAGTTCAGAGAGAGATGTAGGTGGTGAGCAAATTAAGAGATGAGACTGTCTTCTGGGAATATTTCTCATGCTCAGATCTTCTGGAAGTGAAAATTGGGCAGGAGCTGGTTTGTGGCTCTTGCTTGATGAAAGCTTGAAACCAATTTGAGGAGAGGAGATGTCTGAACTTCCAGCTCCCCTCAGAACATTCTTCACTGTGGATTTTCCATCCTCCTCTCCATGTTTTATTAGTAGGTTTCTTTGAAGATTGAAGTATTGAGATATTGCCATTCACTAGTAGAGCATTGGGGTTCTATGATTTGACTTTGAAGTCAAAAAATAACAAATCATCCAGCAAAAGAGAGAATAGCCTCCGTCCATAAATCCTTTAAAAGGCTCTGCTGCTCTCCAGGGCTCCTTCCGTCCCTTTCTCCTGCTGCCAGGCTGTGGCAGGTGCTTGATTGTTGGTGTTCTGCAGCTTTCTCCTCTGAAGCAGTCAAGGCACTTCAGTGGAAAAAGGCAGAGGATTTAAATCCCTCCTCCAAAGTGCTGGTGGGAAGTGCTTTCTGGTGGAGCAGGATGGTGTCTCTGAATGCCATTTCTGCTTCCCCTCTATTCCTACATTTTGCTTAAAAGGATGATTGTTTGAGGCAGATCTTTTCTTCCTTTCTGACATACCCTTTTGCAGTGAGTCTCTCTCCCCCCCCCATTCATCTTCTTGTCAGTTTATTGGGTCACACATTGGTTTATCCACTTCTGGTATCTGAGGTTCTTTCACGGGAAGGTCCTGTAAGGCACTTGTGTGCTCTTTGAGAAGAACACCTTTTTAAACCGAAGTTGATTAAGAAAACACACACACACATGCTATCATTATTCTGAAAGTGTCCTGATCATCTTGCTGCTTCCACACTAAAAGCTGTATTTATCTCTCAAATAACTGCCCCCCCAGAATACCAAGGAATATGAGGTTCCTTCATCATCAGATGACCCAGATAACGAATCAGATGGAGTGGTGAGGTCTGACAAGTGCCGCTTTACGTGGCATGCTGCTGGGGCAGACAAAATGTGCCACCAAAAGGGAACAGCTGATGTGGAGCTTAACTCTTGACGGAGGGGAGCAAGCTCCAGAGAGCAAAGCGCAGCGGCCGGATTACTGTGAGAACATCCGAGTGCCAGGCATCCCAGCAGGTCAAGGTCCCCTTTGCAGAAACGATTATAATCAGCAGCCACTAACCCCAGATTTAAACGTCAGCTGTGTTCTGAAAGAAGGAACGGCAAACATCCTGGCCTGAAAACAGCTTTGCTAGCTTCACAGGTTCCTGCAGGCAGTTGTTCCTTCCAAGAAGTTGACCCAGCTGGAGTTGCTTGATTCTCTCAGTACTGTTTGAAAGATAGGTTGGAGGCAGGGAACTGGAAGGGAATTCATCCAGATGAGACTGCCCAGTGAGCGAAACTTCTTCATAAGCCATCCAAAACAAGTATGAACGCCAGGAGCTGGGCAGACTATCCATTGACAAAGCTAAACAGCTGGTAGCAAAAGCCAAACTTCCTCTGCTTTTGCTGCTACAGACTTCAGACGGGACAGCTAGCGTTGAACCAGTCAGAGTCCTGTGTGGTGAAAAAAGCTCTGCTGGTGGCTGGAAACAGCATCATAGAAACAGGCAGTACTTGGGTGGGTGGGATTACATATATTCCTGCTGACTTCAGAGGTTTGTAGTTCGAGCTGGTAGAATCACAGAAAACCCCTCCTTCGCCTCCCCCCATTTCAGCAGCGGGTGTACAGTAGGGGAAAGGCCATTGGGAAGGTTGGGTGTGGAGCAGCAATGACTGCTCCTGGGTGCGAGTTCTTGGGAGGGGCTTCCAATCTTGGAGTGTTGATCCACGTGCAGGCTGTGATTTCCCAGCACCACTCACTTCTCCGGCTGAAGCTCTGCCCTAGTTTTGCTGAGCTGTTCTGGGACACGTCTCAGTCAAACTGTACATTTGGGCGAGGCACTCATGTAGAAACAGGCTGTCTGCTGCTAGGCACACGGGCTTGGGAGAGGCTGGGTGTATCCAGCAGGGGGCGGCATATTCCCAAAACTGGAGAGACCAGAAGCAGAACCAATTGGGTGGATGGTTCTGTTTTGGAGTCTTAACTGTTGGAAGTCCAGTAGTATAAAAAGAGGAGGGGTGAGCATAAGACTGCTTGCTCCTGCAATGTAACATAATAGATTGTGTCCAGCTGAGTTCTCCTCAGAATAGACCCAGTGAAATAAATGGATCTAAGTTAGTCATGTCATATACTTTTGAGGATGACTAATGTTAGATACAACCCAGTGCTTTAATCCTTTAATTGTTTCTCAAAATTTGGTCTCCAGTTGTTATTGGACTACAGCTTCCATAATCTGTTACCTCTGGCCCTGCTAGTTAGGGATGATGGGAGTTGCAGTCCAGCAAAAGCTGGAGAACAAAGTTTGAGAAATGTCCGGAATATAATGTGGCATTTGAATTGGTTGCCCCACGGAGTGAAGTTCCTCTGTCTGCAGCCCAGTGATGCGTTGTAGATACAGATACCCCTTTGGAAATTGGAGTGGGTGAAGAGATGATATTCTGTTTCCCCCAAATCTATTCAGACAGGGTGCAATTAATTCTGGGGTGCCCATCTGTGCAGGCAAAGCCCATGCCAGTTTCCTTGGCTTCTGTGACTCATAGGAAATGTTTTGCTCCTTGCACCGTCACTGCTTTCATTATATCGCTCCTCTTTGTTTGGAGACGAAATTAACATGTTGCTGCGGGCGGCCGCAGGGAGGAGCTGTCAGTTCCTTGAACTTGTGGAGTGAACCAAAAGAACACAATGTTCCCTTCTGCCTTTTATAGGCTGCCGCCTCTGCTCTGTCTTGAAATTCGCTGTGTGGAAATAGCCCTCAGCTATGCGGCAAGGGGGAGGAACTTCTGTGAGATGGCTCCTCCCCCTCACAGCAGCTGTTCTTTCCAGCTGCCTTGTGAGCTTGGCTGGGGAGTGTTACATAAGAGCTTTGAATGAGAGAGGAGCGACATGATGGCTGACCATCAGGCTGGATCAGATGACCTGGTTATGGAAAGAATTTGGCCCACACTTGCTGGAAGGGAGTTCCGCTTGCTCTTATTACAGCTGACAGCCTGCCAGGCTGAGGCAGCAAAGGGCAGAGGCAGAGAGAGCTGTGAGAGGGAGCAAAGCAGAATTGCAGCCTTGGATGTGAGAAGGGACCAGCCGACCTTCCCTTTGCAGTAGCCCCAGGAACTCTCAGCATGCTGTGTTTTTAGTTAAAGATCTGCAAGCTGCAGTTTCTACCTCCCATGCTTCACTCTTGAGGGGAAGTTTGACTTAAATATGTTGACCAGGAGTAAAGATTTCTTTGTTCAGGTGGCCTTATAGCTGATGTTTTGGGGAGCTCAGGACAAGGACTTGTGGTCCTTTGGCCACATGTTCCTGAGACAGGGAAGAGGGGAAGGGGCAAGTGTGGGAAAATCCTGGGGCAAGGGGCACGAGCTTGAGGAAGGCTATGTGAAGCAGGATGGGTTACTGTATCTGCTGTCCTGTTTAACAAAGTGTTATTGCAGCACATATGCAATAGTTCCTCTAGTGGCAGTTAAATGATTAGCCACAACATGCATTCCAGGACGCTTCAAAGTTGCTCAATTAGATCCAATGCATATTTTATAGGGAACTCAATGGCTATATTATTGACAGTAAAACAAAGACATATCTGCATAATTAGTCAAGGCAGCCTTTCAAATAGGTCAACACAAGTTACTAGCCAACACCATTTTCTGTTAGCCCATCTCTCAAAACATCCCTGTGTGAGTAATTTTGTGTGCTGAAATGGGGTGAAAGGCACTTTCCCTACTTAGGCTCCCAGAAGGACTTCATACTTGCCACAGGAGACTGGTTCTTTGCAAGCTTGAATCCCTGGTTACCTTTAAGCAGACCCCTGTATCTGCAAAGGGAAGAAAAGTCCACTATCCCAACCACTGTCCACCTCAGCTTTCATGTGACCCTCTTTTGACTCATTCAAGAGCCAAGCCATTCTGTCCCTACACTGCAGGGTCCCGCCCCCTCCCCCCAGCTGAACCCCTGGCTTGCACTTTTGTTTCAAGTGGGCTCATGTGTAGTAATCATTATACAGCAGTCATTTCCTCCCTGTTCCATTGAGTGGTTTGCTGAATCAGTCTTTCTTGTCCCTCTTACAGGCAGCTGCATTAAAGGGCTTCCTGATACTGAATAGCTTTTCCCTGATTGCAGCTGAGCACAGCCTTTTTCTTATACTTCCCAGTGATTTTTTTTTTTAAACCCCACCCAGCTCTCCTGGATATTTGGGGCATGTGTTACTGGCTGCAATAGAGAGGCTAGACAAATAAAGACTGAGTGGCTCCTGTACTTTTAATAGTTGTCTAGAAGAGGAGAAATCCCCCCCTCCTGGCCAGCCTAGGGTGCAACATTTGTTCAACTAATAGTCATTCAGTAATCCAAGTCCAAGGCACTAGAAACGGGAGGTGTATATAGACAAAAATACATAGGGTTCAAATGGACATTGAAAAACATGTAATCTGACAAGATACCTTTGAGTGAGGTAAAGTAATTTCAAGCCTATTTTGCCCCTTCCACTTTATATGGTTAATATGAAAGCATTTTTCCAGTAGGCACAAAATTCCCTTAATGTTATGTCTGCCCAAGAAACCCAACATAAAGATAAATGAGGCACTTCTCTTCATCCTCTCTGGCTCCCCACCTGTCTGTTGGAAGCTTATTTTATTACCCATGTTTTCCATCCTCTTTGACATACAGTGCATGTGAGCACTGTGAAACTGAGCAGTGTGTTTATCTCCATTTATGTTTTTTCATTGCTGGGTTTCTCTCTCTCTCTACCTGATGACGAGTTCTGTGAAATCTGAAACACTCCAGCAAGGGACAGAAATGTGTATGTCCACTTTTTAAAACTTTTTTATTTAGAAGTACATTTTCTCCTAAACGATTTCAAAATTCAGTGGGCTTATTATGGAGCAGAAATGCAATTTCCTCCGGAATAGCCCTAGGGATATATAAACATTTATTATTCAATTTATATCCTGCCCTTCCTCCCAAAGGGCCCAGGTTGGCAAACAACAAGCGATAAAACAATAAAGCATTAAAATCATCTTTAAAATCCCCACCTTGGCAGATTTTGCAGAGTAGGTACGTTTCCTCTGGTCAGTCTAGTTCCCCTCTTCAGCAGTTGGTAACGCCTGCCTTTGAATGAGTGGCTACGCAGGAGAGCTCTCCATCCTCCCAGTAAGAAAGAGGTCAGCAAGAGGCCCAGGGCACTCGTGGGTGCGCATTAGAGGACCAATGGAGAGTGCAATTACCGCTGGCGCTTTGTGGCTTCGGGCAGAGAATAGAGCGAGGGAGCCATTGGGGGTCCCACTGTTCAGGATTACAAAAGGTGGCTACAATGCCAGGCAGAGCTCCTTTGTTCGGAGAGCATAACGCTGATGCTTGTGTGTGTTTGTGCCTTTGTATCCGGAGGGGGAAAGGGCCACCAGAGGCCTGCTTTGCTCCCTTCCTGACCATGTGTCGACGCAAGTATGGATAATTCAGGCTAAACAAAGGCGAGTGGAAAATTACATCCGCTGAGCCTTTATCTCCCTGGCTGTAGCTGGAGACCTGGGGGGTAGTGGTGTGTGTTTTATGGTGCCTAGGCTGAGGCTTTCAGGATAAAGATGCTGGAAAAATTTAAGAGACCTCTTGAGAGTGCTAGTGGGAACAGACATATATGATGCGTAAAAAATCTCTTACTGAATGGCCAACATTGTGTATGCTGATGTCACACCCACTGATGTTCCATGTGTTCATGCCCACCAGTTTTCTATATGGAAGAGAGCCCAGGCACGGAGTCTCTCTAGGGAAGGCTTTGCCAACCTGGCGCCCTCATTAGCAAAGGCTTCCCTGGGGCAATAAAACAGCCGTCAGTGACCCAGTAACACATGGCCTTTAGAGCACTGCCCTGGGCCAGAGCTCTGTGTAGGTCCGGCAGATGTTGAGCCTATGTGTCTACAGGTTGCCCCTGTTGTTTCCAGTATGGGGTAGGGGGAATTCCACACCTGCACAAACGGAGCACAAACTTCAAAAACAAGAAGTTTGCATGCACACAAAAGCTCATACCAAGAACAAACTTAGTTGGTCTCTAAGGTGCTACTGGAAAGAATTTTTTATTTTATTTTGTTCAAACAAACCTACCGTTTGCATTCAATAGCAACATTTTAGGGGTTTAGCTGGCAACTGTGTTGCATGTAGTTAGACAAAAGCATTCTGATTTTTGCTTCTCCCCATATCTTAACCCAAGGAAATCACCCACTGGGGTTGTGTGTGGGGGGGTGACCCTCTCCCCAGCCCATTAATAGTCCAGGCCCGTCTCTGAATTTTAGCTTTCAGTTTGGAATAGTCTTTAGCAATTTTACTGCAGGGATGATTCTGGCAAAAAGTTAATTAAGCACTTAAACTGTCTCCACCTTCCTGGCCAGTGAATGCAAAAGCTGCAGGACAACTGAGAAAGTACCAAATCCCCGTTTTTACTTTTTTGCAATAATATCTATTGATTAGGCTACCTGCATTTATTTTCTGGGCATTCTGCAATAATTCTTTGCACCTCTTGAGTCCTCCCACTGCAACTTGTTTCTGGCTGTCAACGTCCTCTTGCAGCGTCCCTTTTAATACCCAAAACTTGTAGGCGTAGCACTAAGACAAGCACATTCAGGCAGCTCTTCCAGGTGGCATAACATTTATGCAAAATAAACTATTACATAACATATAAATTAAGGCATCAGTATACAGTACAGGAACATGAGCAGGAAGCACCCTGTCCAGAAATATTCAAGAACAGAAATTTTTTTTAAAGCAACTTTTTAGACACATAAATTATTGTGTTTGTTGCTTTCCATTGTTGGCAAAAAGGACATGATATTGTTTCATGAGAGTTTTCAGGGCAGCAAGGGGCAGAGTTACTGGTATGTCAAGCTTGGATATAGCTGCTCTCCTTGCTTGCTCATGGTGAAGAAGAATCTGCTCCAGGTGACTAGGTATGGCAGATTGTGTTCTTTTAAAGTTTTTCTGCATACAGCTGTAAATAAGTAGGCTTATTTGTGGGTTGAGCAGGCTAGTAAATCTAGTAACGTTGGTTGAATTCAACCAATGTTACTAGATTTACTAGATTGGTTGAATTCAACCAATGTTACTAGATTTACTAGCCTGCTCAACCCACAAATAAGCCTACTTATTTACAGCTGTACGCACAAAATGGTACTTACTGAATTTTCTGCCTGCCAGAGAGCTATGGGAGGTACATTGTAAGCTGTACTACGAATCCTTGGTTGACAGCCAAAACCAAGAGACATATTGGAGATGAGAGAGGAGGAGGAGGAAGAGGAAGAGGGACCTGGCAGCCTTTCTGTTTTGCATGTTATCTGCTAACAAAATACTGATCCCTCTCCGACAGCTGGTAGGCTGCCTGGAGCAGAAAAAGGCAGCCACTGCAGTGGCCCTATCACCAGAAAGTAAGGACCTTATCACCTGCCCAGATAATACAGCCAGACTCAATATTTTATGTGCCCCATGCTGGCTTCTAGCAGTTGTGCCCAGCACCTCACTGCACCAGGTGTTTGTGCTACTAAACTGAAAGGCAATAATATTTTTCGTGATCAATGAACTATGAGGTTCTGTTTTATTTTCTTTCTTATTTGAGTTTTTTAAATTAATGTTTTATTTGCACATTTAGGAAAGGGGAAAGAGGGTTATAAATAAAATAAAATTTAGAAAAGGAATATTTGCTGTTTGAATTGTGAGTGTAATCCTTCTACCCCTTCATGTGAGTTTTGAGTTTCCTTCTGATTCCACAAAAATCGGAACACCCTTTGAATTTTGAAAGTCCAGGTGAAACAACTTGGCACTGAGCATCAGCTGGGCATGGAAATGTAATGTTGGCCACTTCAGCACTCCATAAGTGAAGGGAGAGGCCTCAGGGCTGGGTCCATCTGGCCCTAAGCCCTATTTCTCTGGCCCTCAGTACTCTTCCTAGGCCATACCCAGTGATACCATAGCTAGTGGCTTGGGTGCTTGGGGTGGCGCATGCACCCTGCACATGTGCTGTGCATGGGACACGGCACCAGCAGGGGCAGGGCGAGATGCTGCAGGACGAGGCAAGGCACGCCAGAATCCCAGTGCCTGAGCCCCGTTCCACTCTGGCACCCTGCAGGCCTGCGTTGCTTTTTTGAGCAGTGTGGAGCCTGCAGGGTCAGCCCACCACTTCGCCCTTTCGGGCAGTGCGGCCTGGAGGTGCCCGAGCCGTTGCATCGCTCCCAGGAGATATGTGGGGCTCAGTAACACCCCCCCCCAGCTGCACCTCTGGCCACACCTCTCCTCAGCACCCTCCTTGAATGCTTTGGCCTGGCTGGAACGATATTTGAGCCTTTCCCTTGCCTGGGTGGAAAGTTATGTGCATGATTGTGCACAATGAACTTTGCGTGGCTGTGATGTAGCCTGCTGCACAAAACGTGCGAGAGCCACACCTCATTTCTCATACTTTTTATTTTGCCTGTTGCTCCGCCCACCATAGGGGCTCCAAAAGAAAAAGCGGAACAGCAATGGAAAAGCAGGCACAGAATAGGCCCAGATCTTGGTGCCAGCATGACAATGAAGAGCTGATTCAGGAAGTGCTATTGAGTGCTTTAATTTGTGTGCATGGCTCTAAATAGCAACCGACCCACATGGTAGCTGAGCGCCTTCAAATAGACTCTTGACGCTGGGGCTGAGCATCCGTCTTCCGGCCCTTACTGGCATTTATTTGCGCTCTAATCCCCCACCCCCGCCCCTTTCCCCAAGCACAGTCCCTGGATGAATGACAAACCCTTTGCTGGTGATTATGCAGTCAGAATTCTGTGGCCCCATTGGCTCCGCCAGCCAGCCAATGGCATCCTCCCGGGCCCTGCTGGTAGCAGCACCTCGGTACACGTGCGGAGTGTTTAACTGGGTTGCTGACATCACTGGGCTCCTGGCCACAGCTACTCCGCCTGCCTGCCTGGTTACACAGTGGGCTGCTACAGACTGCTGAGAAGGGAAGGTTAAGCAGGCTCTGCTGTCCACAGTGTGCCGTACTCCCCGCTCTGCTCTCTGGAGGAGGGTCAGCCGTAGGATGTGTTGGGTCAGCAGCGGAGTCACCAGGGGCTGGTCAAGGGTGACAGGAGAGCAGTTTTCACCGTCCCAGGCTTGTGTCGGCTAATAGCTCCAGAGAAGCAGGACCTTCTAACTTGCACCACTGGTGAGTAACTTAAAAGGGTGGCATATAAATAATGAGTTGTTGTTGCTGTTGCTGCTGCTGCTGCTGCTGCTGTTGTTACTTTTCGTGTTACTGGGCATGCCCCCCCCCACACTTTAAACTGCCTTTTCAAAGGGGTTTCCTTCTACTCTTTCCCTGCACTGCTTGGCAAAGTCTAGGCACTGCCCTGGCAGCTCCAGTCCGATGACGGCAGCGGCTGCTCCCACGGCTGCATCACGTGGGGCTCTTCGGGAACGGAATGTTCTCTCTGTGTTGTCTTTCGAAAGAGGCTTCGTAATGTGGCTGGCAGTGGGGGCGGGGAAGGGAAGAGGAACACGGGCTGCACACACTTTGGCATGTGCTTGAGGCGGAAGGGGGAGTGTCTTCCTTTCTCTTTCTCTCTGCAAGACAGGGAATTTCTGGGCAACTTTGTGGGAGGCTGCAGTAGGGCAGTCTTTCTAGGTGGCTGGTGGCTTTGCGTTCGCCTTTCTCCTGTTCCATGTGTGCCACAGCGAAGGGTGTGAGCTTGGGCAGATTTCTAGACTGCAGATGAGGAGGGTATGGTGGGGGTATTGGAAAGAGCTGCTTTTCTGCATGCCTCTTGGGGTGTGTGCCTGTTTGCTGTTTTTCCAGCTGATGGAAACCCCCACTTGAAAGCAAGTCATTCCATGGGGCCAACCTGTAAGCCAACAATTTCTGATTGCTTCCTTTTTTTGCATGTTTGGGGGAGCAGGGAGGGAAAGATGGAGGGAGAGGGTTTGTTGGAAGTTGGGAGGAGAAAATGGGTATTTGGTTCGCTTAATACAAGGGGGAAAGGGTGTGTGTGAGGACTTTGATATAATCTCAAATGGGTCTGTCTTTGCATTGGTGCTTGCTTATGGGTTTCACCGCTACCACAGCCTTGAATACCCTTGCAGGAGTTTCTGCAAAGTCCTGATTACTGCTTAGCTTAGGAGTGGCTTTGTGGGTCAGGCATTCTCCAAGGGTGTGTGGTTTGTCCACTGCCTCCCTCCTTGCCTCTGACGTCAGCGTAGCTTGCTTTGATATGCAAGCGCTCTTGTTTTTTAAACTTCGCAATTCGAACCATAAACCCCTTTTTAAAAAATTGCTCAGTCAACCTTACCTCTGCTTGCAGCTGTCTATTTTTATTTGCTCTGGCAAATTGTATATAACAGCAAGTGTTTGCAGCATTGTTTTGGCATGGACCACACCGAGCAAAGCTTGCTAACTGGTTTGTCAGTTTGGACATCAGGATTAAACTGCGGTTTGGCTGCGCACATCTTTTATTGGCATGGCACCAGAGCTGATCCCACAGTGGCCACATGCTTAGATACACTCCCCCTCCCCACCTTTGCAAAATAAAAAAATAAAAAATCACATTATTTTATTTATTTGCTAACTATCACTTTGGAGTCCTAAAGTAAAAACCCTTTCAGTTTTACAAAACTTTATTTCCTGGCACCTGAGTATTGCCACAGGCAACCAGGAAAATGGCTATGTAAAGGCTTCCTTGTTGCTCTTAGGACACATGTGTTAGAAAACACACTAAATGTCCCCCCCCCCAACCTCTCCAGTCCTGTGCATTTTTGGGGCAGGGCTTTCCTGGCTGCCTAGTTGCTAACTGTTTCACAAGCCCCTCCTCCTCATATCTTTTAAAGAACAACTTGTTCTGCATTCATGATCAGGCAGTGATGGTTATCTCTTTGCTATAATAACAAGCTTTCCCTGCTGATTTCTGCATGTCCGCCACCTGTTGAAAGATGCAGAAGCTAACCAAGGTTGTCTGTAAAACTGACAATGCAACATTTCTGTTGCATTTCAGAATTTTTCTCGGGAAAAAGGAGGAAAATAAGTGGGATGACTCCTGCCACACAAATGTGGAAGTTAAAACCAAAGGGTGAAAAAACCCCTACTTGTATTAAAAAGGAGGATTGTCTTACCATTTGGTATGAACTTCCAGAGCAGGCTTTTGCCCACAGAAGCTTATGCCATATGTAGTTAACTTGGCACAGGACATTTCATGTTGCAGTTCAACAGGCTCATCAAGCTACTTGCTTTGAAGTAAAAACAGTAATCCAGACACTTCCAACTCAGTTTTGTAAATTGAAGAGCCATGTGCATCTACTGTCATTCTGTGGGGCTGTATTCCATGGAATGTGTTTGGTTTCACTGTGTTAAGATTGCATGTTTCACAGAACTCTTAATCAAGCAGGAGCAAAGAGCTCTGTAACACTCAAAAGTTGGCACTTAAACCTGTATTGGCCTTATCCAGGTGTTTTGGGCAACAGCTCCCATCAGCCCCAGCTAGCACCTCCCTATTGGCTCCAGAAGACCTGGAGGGCACAAGGTTGGAGGAAGGCTGACCTGTGTAATCATAGCCTCTTCTGGATGTTCGTTGAGATGCCAAACTTTGTGATTCTGAATCATCATCCCTACTCACACCCTCATTGGAACTATAGGAGTTTTGTTGTTCTGAAATTCATGGGATGTAAAGCTGTGACCTTGAGCACTGCTACTTAAAATTAAGGCAGGGTGGGAGTGGGGAACATTTGCAAAGAACATGATTTTTTTATAAAACGTGCAAAGAGGAAGCAGCTCTGGAGTAACTGCATGGCTCCAACACTTGCTTTATTCATCTGCCAGGACCCTGAGCTCTGAGAGGGTCATGTGTTTCCATGGTGATCCTATGGAATGTGGCACTCTTTCTTGCTAGGGTCTCAGGTTCTAGCAGATTAATAATAATAATAGAAAAAATATCACCGCCTCCTTCTTTATTTAGTATGTTTTCCTTCTTCCTTCTAAAAAATGCTTTCTCAATCCAGGATTGCTGACTGAAGCCTTGGCGCACATGTTAGCAGAGATGGTGGGAAAATGCTGATTAAAGCTGGTCTTTAAAACAGGCGCTTTGGCTTGGTTTTACCGACTTTAGGGAGAGTGGGGTGTGAATCTCCCCTTTGTAATTAAGACTAAAGATAGCAAGCATCCAAAATTAGAAGAGCTAAATATAGTTTGGCTAAAGGACAACCTAGCAGTTTGAAAGCACAAAGTGCAAGTAGATAAATAGGTACCGCTCTGGCGGGAAGGTAAACAGCGTTTCCATGCGCTGTTCTGGTTCGCCAGAAGCGGCTTAGTCATGCTGGCCACATGACCTGGAAGCTGTATGCCAACTCCTTTGGCCAGTAAAGCGAGATGAGCCCCGCAGCCCCAGAGTCATCAGCAACTGGACCTAACTGCCAGGGGTCCCATTACCTTTAAAGAACATTAGCCAGCCTGGTAAATGGACCTTAAAGATAAAGGTAAAGGGACCCCTGACCATCAGGTCCAGTCGTGTCCGACTCTGGGGTTGCGGCGCTCATCTCGCTCTATAGGCCAAGGGAGCCGGCGTTTGTCTGCAGACAGCTTCCGGGTCATGTGGCCAGCATGACAAAGCCGCTTCTGGTGAACCAGAGCAGCGCACGGAAACGCCGTTTACCTTCCCGCTGGAGCGGTCCCTATTTATCTACTTGCACTTTGACGTGCTTGAAATATCTGCCACTGCTTAGTTGACTAAAAATCTTACTTTGCTGCTGGGCGGAGGGAGCTGCAGCTGTTGCTATGCCTACCCCTTTTGAATGCTTCCAGTTGTGTCCAGGTGCTCTGTCCTGGTATGTAGCATGGTCAGAGGGGGCTAAATTGTGCTGATAATATGATTAAAGGTTAGATAACCCCATAGAACTGAGACATTCTGAGCCACTGTGTGATCATTCTCTGTAATATCTTTTTTAAAAATTAACTTGTTGCGTGTTGCGTGTCAGTGTTTGTAGTTCTTCTCATTCCCCCCCCCCCCACCATGCTGCTCACTTTTTTGGAGGCAAGGCCCGGTGAAGGTGGGAGTCAAACAGAGGAAACAGTTTCCAGACTCTGTATATGGTTTCCATTCCCAGAGAAAGGGGAAACATTTGATTCTGGAATAATTTTACAAAACAGTTAAAGCATCCTTTCTCCTTTGCTACAAAACAAAATTGCCACTGTAACCAAAATTGGTTAAGGTAGATGAACCCTTTAACACAGTCATTATCCACTACCACTGTTGTTGATGGTGATGTAGCACCATTGATGCATATTTATGTTTTACAGGGAACAGAAGCAAAACCAACAAATACGTAAAAGCGAAGCAGTCCCTGCCCCAAAGAGCTTTCCACCTAGTGGTGCTTTCTCTGAGGCCGCCCAGTGAGCTTCATGAATGAGGAAGGATTTAGAACTTGTATCTCCGCTTAGAACCAGACCCAGCTTCTTTCCTGCCCATGAGTACTACTTTACAGTAGCCCTTCAAAGCCTGTTGTATGAATTATTATATTTTAAATGCCTGAAAACTAACCCCTGGCATTTTGTGCTTGGTGGAGGCTTGCCACTCTTGATTCTGTAGGGAAGGAAGGATGCTCTGGGCCTTGGCTGCACTTCCCTTTCAGCCTGGGCTTTTCAGCTTGACTGTATTTTCTTCTTTCCTTTCTCCTCTAAACTTTATTTCCAGAAGGCAGCAATGTTGGCACAAGGTCACATAAGCCTTAAGTTCCCTGGCAGCCTCGAAAGCCCCCCCCCCAATATTGTGACCTTTGTGATTGATGAGCACCACAGCAATGGGTTGAGGCTGTGCAAAACAAACAAGGCTTGGGATTTCCAGATTGAAGAGAGTGGAGTCAGAACCAGGAGGGGTGAATGAAAGCGCTTTCAGGAACTCCTTGCCATTTCTTAATTATCCAGGAGCTCTAACCTGAATAAGGGGTCTGTAATGCTCTAGAGCACCTTCCTCCCCCCCCCCCACAGGACAATGGTGCTCATCCAGCCACCAGATGTTCACGTATCCAAGCACCTGAAGGGCAGAGCTGCCTAGTTTATATAAAAGCAGAGGAGGGCTTCTGATACTCTACCAGATAATCAGCTGTAAGCCCTATTACCTAATACTGTGTTTTGGTTTCAGGCTCAAACAGCTGCCATTTGACACTTTACTCAGTATCGTTGCTAAGAGATCCCGCTACCTGGGGGTTCCACGTGGCAGAGGAGGCAATCCATGTATAGCTTTCCCAAGGGCAGTCTAGTATATTTGGTTCAGTATAGAGAAGTGATCCCACTCACTTTCCCTAACATAGGCCTTAGAGGGTTGCTTTACATTTGACATAGCTCTGAATCCGGATTTCTTGTTGATTCGGTTTTTATAACACTTTATTTTGTCTCTCTCCCCCCCCCCACCCACCCATAGGTGTCCCCTAAGACTCTCTCAACTCTGATCAAATCCATCCGGCAAGACACAGGTCAAAGAAGAATCCTCTTTGACCAGTGCTTCTCCTTCCTTTTGAAGAAAAACAAAAGCTTTGTTGCTGCCTTAGCAGCTGTGGAAGTCCCAACCTTTTTCTCACAGCTGCCCCCAGTTCCCCAAGGAGGCGTCCATGTCCCAGAATCAGTAATGAGTGCTGGCTGTGAGCCAGGGCAGAGCCCTTTCGAGGGTGGTGGTAGTAGTGGCAGTGGCAGCGGAGGTGGTGGGGCTGGAGCCCCACGGAGAGCCCGAGCCCAGCGTGGGGGTGAAGCCCAGGGCCAGACCAGTGATGACATGGATGTCAACAGCAATGGCTCCAGTGGCAATGAGTCACATGGTGACTCCCACAGCAGCTCCCACAGCAGTGGCAATGGCAAAGACTCAGCCCTCCTGGAAACCACTGAAAGCAACAAGAGGTAAGGGTTTGATCAGGGTTGCAAAGGTGTGGTAAAGTGGTCTCTTGTGAGACTGACTTGGGCTGGTCCATTCTTATGCAAACTTTTGAATTTCATAGAACATTTTTGTTTGCTGCCCAAGTAAGCTAAACTCATCTGTGCTCTGCATCTCTCTGCAGCTCCAACTCCCAAAGCCCATCTCCTCCCAGCAGCTCTGTGGCCTACAGCCTTCTTAGTGCAAGCTCTGAGCAGGACAACCCATCAACCAGCGGCTGCAGGTAAGCAAGGGCTGGGCAGGAGGAACATACTTGGGTTGGGGGTTGGCACGTGGGGAACAAAAGTCCAGTAAAATGCTTTAAAATTGACAGCTGAAATGCTTGGTGGGTGGGAAGGTGGCTGAAGAAAACCCCACTTTTTCTGAAAACTCATGGCCGTTTCTGAGAGCTCTTTTCTGGGATAACACATAATGAAGAGGGGAAATTCTGTCACACAAGAGCCATAAAATCAAGGGGGGGGGAAGGAAGCCATTTTATATGTGGTTTTTAGTCAGAATTGATATATTTTACTTCCTTTAAAAAAGCAACAACTGGCCAAGTTATTTTGAGTTGGTTCCATTTCCATTGGGCGCTTGGAAAAAGAAGGGTAGACAGTTCAGCCAATCAGTGCAACCCCCTCCCCAAAGGGGCCTCTGACTGCTTTTTGCAGCTAACTTGACCCCTGTGTGTGTGTGTGTTCCTTGTGCCACTGCAGCAGTGAACAGTCTGCCCGTGTGAAGACTCAGAAGGAGCTCATGAAGGCCCTGAAGGAGATGAAGATCCGGCTGCCCTCCGAGAAGCGCAGCAAGGGGAAGTCAGGGACCCTGGCCACCCTGCAGTATGCACTGTCCTGTGTGAAACAGGTCCAAGGTACGTTTTGTGACCTGTGTGTGTCTGTGTCTGTATTTCTGCTTTGCTGACTTTGCTGTAAACCACAGCAGCACAGACGTATTTGCGAGCTGCCTCAGTAAAGGTCCCATTCCCACCCAGCCCCTCAAGTTCTTCCCCCTACTTGAGCCAGGAACCCCTGCCAGGGGTCTAGGCTTACTGAGGCACAAAGGGATGTGGGGAGGTGCTTCTCTTATGTGTCCCTGTTGGCATGACAAGAGCACAGTAATTTTCATGAGGTTTGCACAGTGTGTTGTGCCTGTGCGCTTTTGTGTAAGGGTGATGCGCCTGGTTTTCTCTCCCACAAAAGTGTGGGTCCAGGTGTGATACTGGAGAATAAAAGCACCCAGCTGGTCACACGTAAAGCTAGAGCCTTTTGCCTTTCAGACCTCTGTAGATCTCTTGTTAACATGCTCTTCCTCTTCCTTACCCCTTTCCAGCTAGCCAGGATTACTACCAGCAGTGGACTATTGATGACAACCATCCCTGCAATCTGGATATGTCCACCTACACTATTGAGGAGCTGGAAAGCATCACCTCAGAGTACACTCTCAAGAACCCCGTAAGTATTCTGCCTTGTTCGTCACGCCCCAAGCCTTCCCTCCTCGCTGTTCATTTTGACACCGGCAGAGAAATATTGCCTCTTGTTAAAGAGGTGCTCTTGACTGGCTATCCAGTGTGCATGCCTACTTCCCCAGTGCTTTCAGCATGGATGCTGCAATCCAGCTGGGTGCTGCCAGCTTCAGTATCTCCATTCATATTTAAGGACCAAGCTGAACCCAGCACCCTGTCTTCCTTAGCAGAGGCCAGCCTAAAGCTTCCAGGCACCTCTTGAGCAGGGTGCAAAGGCAGTGGCAATTCTCCTGTTCTGTGTTTGCAGCATTTGGTAATCCCAGATCAGCAGCCTTTGAGCTGCCATGGCTGGCAGCCTCTCATAGGCCTGGCCCACTCCCTATTGGCCTAACCCTTTTGAAAACAGCTGTCAAGACTAGAATCCACCTTGAGAACAAGCTCTCCCCACTCCCCAGCTATTGTAGTTTTGATGGCTGTCAACAATGCCTTCACCTCCTCCTTGAGTGGGGAGACCACACTCATAAAACAGCTGCCACCCCCAACCTTAACCCTGCTGCTTTTGCTCTCAAAGGACACGTTCTCGGTGGCCGTCTCTTTCACCACGGGGAAGATCGTCTACATCTCAGATCAGGCAGCCTTCATCCTGCGCTGCAAGAAGGATGTCTTCAAGGGGGCCAAGTTTGCAGAGTTCCTGGCGCCACAAGATGTCAGCATCTTCTATGGGTCCACAGCGCCATACCACTTGCCCTCCTGGAGCGCCTGCACCTCTTCCAGTAAGTGTTCTGGCTGGCTGGGGCTGATGGGATTTGTAGTCCAGAATACCCAGAGGGGCCCCTGATTGGGACAGGCAGCTGTAGAGAATTGGGCTAATCCGAAGCAGCAGGGGTGTTCGTTTTTTATAATTCCTCCCGTCCCCCAAATGGTACCTTTGCGCCCTTTGGGGTGGCTGAGAAATCCTCTTGCATCTCACCTCAGGTTTTAAAAAGAAGCTTGCCGGTTTCTGAAGCAGCTAAGAACTTGGCTCATGTTAGGAACTGAGCAAAGGGCCAGATTCCAGCTTGCTACAGTTCGTAGCTAATCCTTCAACTGCCCCTTTCTCCCTCCTTCCCTCTTTGCAGCTGCAGCTGCCGCTGCCATGGATTACACCAAAGAGAAATCGGTCTTTTGTCGTATCAGGTGAGTTTTGTCTTCATCAGATTTTGAGGGAGGGGAAGGGAACTGGGCTAAGTGGAAGGAATGGTGGAGACCGATTCCAGGAAGTGGTTCCTAAATGAGGGTTCCTGGCATCTGTATGGGCTGTTTAGCAGGAGACTCCATCTTGAAATGATCCTGCCTGATCCTTGTAGACCAAAGTCCTTGCTGTCTTTTTCCGCAGGGCAAACAGTTGCTAGTTTGAGCAGCGCTGCCTTCTTATAGTCCCCCTTGAAAGTGTAGGCATTCTGGGTCCTGAGGTGTATGTAAATTGGCAGAGGTTGCTTGTACTAGCGGCATAAATCTGATGTGGCAACAAACCAACCTTCAGGTGTGCCCAAAAGAACCTGGACCCGTGCCTCTTGTGTTTTGAAGAGCGCAGCATTTGAATTTTGCAAAGATGGAGAGAGAACACCCCCCCCCGTCATTTTCATTCCCAGGCTTTCTTGAGGGGTGAGGGGAGAGAAAAGGGGGCTTTTAAAATCCTCACCAAATAGGAGAGCAAGAGAACAGTGCCTTTTCCAGCCGTGTGGAGCAAGGCTCAGGGCTCCCATTTCACCCTCCATGTGTATCTGTGTTTTTCTATCTACAAGTGTTGTTCTATCTACAGTTTGACGTGTGTGAATCACGTGGTTGGCCTCACATGTTGTCTGTGTCTCCTTGCTTAGCCTGAAGAATGACTGTGTTGCTTGGCAGGTTTCAATTCATTTAATGTGCTCGTGGGTTGGCCTATATCCCCCTTTCAAAGGGAGAAGGGTGCAGTATGCTTTGGGTGGGGTGGGGTGGGGGGGGGGGGGATTTTGCATCTACCCACTCCAGTTCCTTGCTCCGTAATGCTTTCAGAGTTAGACCCAAACCAGTGAGCCACGAGCAAGGCGTGTGTTGGGCAGCAGGAAAGCAGAAGTGGAAAGCTAGTGTTACTGTTTGTATTAATTTATATGTATATGCCAATATGTTTTGATAGCAACACCTTTTAAAATGTCTGGATGGCTAGCATTGCGTTGTGCTGGGTTCAGTGCATTCTGGGACCAGAGTACATTCTGGTTCGCTCTCTGGCCAAGCAGGATCATAGGGTGGCCCCAACAGCCAGTTCTCTATATCTTTTTAAACCTTTTCCTCTTGATTGTACTACTTTATTTCTTGCTAAGCCATCTTGAGCATCACTTTGGTCAAGGGGCAGCCTAGAAATTTAATTTGTGCTGATCAGTTTTCAGCTGCATATGGGCTTTGCAGGGCAGCCTTGGGCAAGTCCTTTTCCCTGACTATGTTTTCCCACCTATGAAACAGCTTTGCCATTGCCACTGCAAGGTGGCTATGGGGCTATGGATTTTACTGGATGCTTAAACTTTTCCAGGGGGGGGGGAATATTTAGAAAATAAAAAAGTGCAGAAAGAAGATGCCCCACCTGAGGAGAGAGAGAAAAATTCCTCCTCTAGTCATCTGGTGAGAGAAGGGGGGGAACCCCCCTCCCCCAGGTGTGACATGGGTGACAGCTGGGCGGGAGGGACATGGTGGCACCTGCAAGGTTCCCCACCTCTGGCCCCGTCACGGCTGCTGCTGTTCTGCTCCCTCCTGGTCGTCCTGGTTTCCTCTGGCCTCTGGTCTTATTGCAGGCATTTGTTTCTCAGCGGAGGCTACGAGAGTGGTCGCGGGCTGCGCTACTACCCCTTCCGGCTCACGCCTTACTTGACCAAAGTGCAGGACTCGGACAGCGCCGAGGGACAGCCCTGCTGCCTGCTCATTGCCGAGCGCATCCACTCGGGCTACGAAGGTAAGGGGGTTTCCACGCGGGAGAGAGCAGGGTCTGCAGGCAGCCTCTGCAGCACCCTTTTCAACAGTGCCCATGCCATGTCTCTGCGCCCCATTTCATTTTGCCACATTTTGCTGGTGGTGTTAGGAATGCATCCTACAAATTAAATTGCACCATGCGCTACCGTGTCTGGCCACACGATGGCAACAGAGGTTGGGCTGAAGGTGCATGGGAAGCAGGGACCCTCTTAGCATCTAGTCCCATGGGCCTTCTTTGTGCTTTTCCTGGGAATGAGCACCTCTCGCCTGCTGCTTAAACTCAAGCATCCTGAGCAAAACTTAGTTTAACCCCTTTAAACTCCTGTTTGAGGAGAGGTGCATACAATGGCACACAAGTTTCATTTACATGCAAGCTTTAAATCCTACTCCTCCTAGTTTGGGCAGGAGAACTGTGTGCTTAAATCCAGGTCTGCCTGTTTGGTCCAAGAGCTGTGTGAAGAAGTGGGTTGGAGAGCACAATAGGGCATGTAGCCGTGTGAAAGGCCTAGCTGCTCTGTTCTATGCGAAACATAGAAAAAGCCAAACAAGTCTCTTCCTAGGATTGCATGAGCATGCAGGTCCAGTTCCCCCTCTTCTCAAATAGTGCATGTGCTCTTGTTATCATCAAGGACAGCGGGGGGGGGGGGAAGCAATTGTGTTGTGCGTGCAAAATGCCAAGCTGTCGTTAGCCTGCCTGTGACCTAGAAGGTTGCATGTCAGTTTCCCCCCCTGAAGCTACTTAAATTCTTTAGAAAAGCCAGGATACCTGAGATACGCAGCACACTTTCCATGGACAGAGTGTGGAAAAGCAAAGTGGAGAACTTCATTTTGGAATTTAAAAGAGGCAGGTTTTTCGTGCCCATAGGACAGGGAATGCCACTCATCTTCCAAACAGCTCATCCGAATTATCCTATGCTTTTCTCTTCAAGCTCCCAGAATCCCTCCTGATAAGAGAATCTTCACCACCAGACATACCCCCAGCTGCTTATTTCAGGATGTGGATGAGCGGTAAGGAACTGGGATTTAAAAAATGGAGATGGGGTGGTATTTTGTGGAGGGGTGTGTGGGGAGGAAGATGAGTCCCTGGAAAGTCGTTCCAGGCTTTCCCTCCTGTGAGTGAGACTTGTCCTCTGTGAGCATGTGTCTGCAGTGCTGAGCACGGACCCAAAGCTTCCATCATCTGGGTGGGTGGGGCCTTCACAGGCCAGGAGGAGGAGGATTTGACTTGGCCGTCCATCTCGTCAGCTTAGCCTCACACTCTGCACCTTTGGTTTTATTTTTCTCTGGGGTTACAAGAACTGTACCAGTTCTTCAGAGTTGGACGACACATAAAACCTCTGCAATGTTCAGCCTTTTTCCACTGACCCCTCCTTGCTTTCTTTGTTTTCAGAGCTGCCCCTCTTCTAGGCTACCTCCCCCAGGACCTCATTGGGTCCCCTGTCCTCTTCTACCTGCACCCAGAGGACCGGCCTCTTATGCTGGCGATACACAAGAAGAGTGAGTACCAAAATAAAGGAGAGAACGGCAGTGGGAGGGAATTTTCTTACAAAAAACCTGATTGGAAGTTTCAAACCAATTGAAGCTTTCAGATCCAATTAAAAGCCTGTGTGTGTGGTGTCTTGCTAGCCTATAGGGGGCTGTGGTTGCAGTGGTTGCTCTGCCGCCTCTCATCCTCCCCTCCCTCCTTCCCTCCTTCCCAGTTCTCCAGTACGGCGGCCAGCCCTTTGACCACTCACCCATCCGCTTCTGCACCCGCAATGGGGAGTACGTCACCATTGACACCAGCTGGTCCAGCTTCGTCAACCCCTGGAGCCGCAAAGTCTCTTTCATCATGGGCAGGCATAAAGTGCGGACGTAAGTAGCCAGAGCTCTCTGCCTGTACGGATGGGGTGGGCAGGGTCTGTTAGCTTATTTCTCTGTTCATGTTCATTAAAAAAAAAAGCAGAGGCTTAATTATTCCAAGAGAAATGAGAGGAGTCGCCACTTATCAGAAGGGTGGGGTGCAGTTGACTGAAATGAGGGAGACTCCGCTGGCAACAGGACCATGGGGGAAAGGGGGCAAAGGTAGAAGGGACCGCAGGAAACCCTCCAGTAGGGAGGAGTGGGAAGCAGAGTGATGGCTCTGGAAGAGGCGATGGCTCGTAATCGGAGGATAAGACAGGAAAAGAGACTGATTCTGGGGAGGAGGGAAATGGCCTTGTGGGATGGCTGAGAGCTGGAAACTCCCACCTCTTGAGGGAAGCACACATCCCGCTAACTCTGTTCTCGCCTCCCATGCTCTCTCCAGGGGCCCCCTCAACGAGGACGTCTTCACAGCCCCCAAAACTCAGAAGGTGAAGCCTGTGGAGCTGGACATCCAGGAGCTCTCAGAGCAGATCCACCGACTCCTGCTGCAGGTAAAGAGCTCCCTCTTCTTACTCCACTTGCCCTCTCCTTCCTTCCTTCCTTCCTTCTGAGCTCTGCCTCCTCTTCCTCTCATATTCCAACCCTCCTCTCTTTCCTCCGCTCTGCAGCCCGTCCATGGCAATGGCTCCTTGGGCCTCTGCAGCGTGGGCAGCAATGCTTCCCACGAGCAGTTCCTGAGCATCGCCTCCTCCAGCGATAGCAACGGCATCCCCAATGAGGAGGCACAAGCTGTTCGGCCGGTGAGTTTAGAAATGCTTTTTAATTTTTTTGGGGGGGGGGAGGTCCACTGATGGGGGTGTCTTAAGATTCATGCAACGGGTGTTGGGTCTTTGCTTCCAATTCCACACCCAGCCTGGCAAATCTCCCTCTGCTCCCATCTGTAAAATGGGCATCATCATAATGGCTTACCTGGTGGCAGATTTTTACATACCACCTCAGAGAGTTTGAAAGTCTCACAGAGAGAGAAACATACTCTTTTGGCCAATGTTTCTCAGCCTTTTAAAACCCACGCTGCCTTTTAGCTAATGTGGAGATCCCACACACCTTCAAACCTGGCTCTCTTTCAAATTGGTTGAAATCCTTTTGCTTTTTACTGGGTGAGGTTGCGGTTTGGGCTGCTGAGAAACACTGCTCTAGGTCAGACTTCCCCACCCTGGTGCCCTTCAGGTACTTTCGACTTCAGATGGGGCTGATGAGAGTCAGCATCCAAAACGCTTGGAGGGCATCAGGTTGGGGAAAGCTTCTCTAGAAAGGGTTGGGGTGGGGCCTTCCAGAGAGGCTTCTCCCTTGGAGAGGAGAGCTTGGGGCTGACTCTGCTTCCCTTTTGATCCCAGATGACATTCCAGGAGATCTGCAAGGATGTGCATATGGTGAAGAACCAGGGCCAGCAGGTCTTCATTGAATCCCGAGTCAAACCCCAGCCTGCCAAGCATTCCCGGCCAGGTGAGATGGTTGACTGGCACCCTGCCCCTTCTTCCTGCTCATCGTTCCCGCCTTGAGGCCTTCTGAGCTCACTTGGCCTCATTGTTGTGGATTTGGCCAAAGGACTTTTGAGGTTTCTTCCCTCTGTCTTGGGCCATTTCTAGTGGGGGGGTGTGAGTTGAGGGAGGGATGGTTTCTGTTGGCAGGGCCTCTCGGAGCTGGGACAAGCATATTCTGGTGTGGCCTGGAAACAAAGTTTGCTCTCCTTCTGTGGGTTGTGACCTGCTCTGTGTCTCTCCCCCACCTCTTTCTAGCTCTGAAAGCGCCCGTCAGCTGCAACAGGCAGCCTCTGGAGACCTTGAGGGACTTGGAGAAGAGGCCAGCAAAGGCAGCCACCTCTGAGGAATCAGTCAGACAGGAGCCTTCCAACTATTCATACCAGCAGATCAACTGCCTGGATGGCATCATAAGGTGAGCGAGGTTCTGCTGGGGAATGTTCCCAGAACTAAGGACTTTTACATGAGTTCGCTTATTTCCTTCTCCCTCTCTGTTTATTTTTCCTTTTGTGTGTGTGCATTTTTATTTTTTAGATTGTGAGCCTGAGAACGGGGATCTGTAGGGTGCTCTGGGAACCTTAGTGGCTGAAGAGCAGGATAACTTGCTTTAAAAAATCCTAAAAGGCAAATGAAATTGAAATAGCTGAGCCCTTCAGAGTTGGTTCAGCACTAGAACGGGAATGTGTTTCCTGGGAGGAATATTTTGCTCTTCAGTTATTTAAGAAAGGGCAACTCCGCTTCTTAGACTGCAGCCTCAACTCCACTTACCTGAGAGTAAGCCCTGTTGAATTTAGCGGGTCTTACTTCTGAATAGACATGACTAGGAAGATTGCACTGCATTGGCTTGAGATGCAGAGTAGGTGAAATGATGTTACGGATTTCTCCCCTTGTTGGTGCTCATGTAGCAACATGCAACCTTCACGGATTTCATAGAACTCGTCACAGATTCAGTTTTTAAGTGCTGTCTGTTAAAGTGTTCTCTGGAGCTCTAAAGCTTCCTTACTTTGTGTCTCCTCCTGTAGTTTGAGACCAACAAAGCACTGTGTTTTCAGATCGCCCCACCTAGTGGTGTGGAGTTAGGCGTGGAGTCCATTCCTGAGTTATCTCTTGCTACCCCCCTAATAATAATTACAATAATGATACAGTCATACCTTGTGTTACGTACGCTGCGGGATGCGTACGTTCAGGTTACGCACCGCGGTGACCCGGAAGTCACGGAATGCGTTACTTCCGGGTTCGGCGGTTCGCACATGCGCAGACGCACCGCTTCATGATACGCACATCACTGTTTATGAACGGGGCTCTGGAACAGATCCCGTTCATAACCAGAGGTACCACTGTAATAGGTTTTTCATCTCTGTTAATCTTAGTTTTCTCTTCTCTCTCAATGAAACAGGTATCTGGAGAGTTACAACATTCCAAGCCGTGTGAAGCGAAAATGCGGCTCTTCCTCTTACACCACATCCTCGAATTCCGATGACGACAAGCAGAAGGCAGGCGAGGAGGTGGCCTCTCTAAGCAAAGGTGATTCTCCCCTCCTTTCCTTTCCTCTGCTTAGGTATTAATCCTCTCCCCACCCCCTCCCCTGTTTTCCTGAGGTATCAGTTTCCACCCTGCTTGCCAAGTGTACAGGTTGATGCCCCTCCTTCTCCTCCTGTACCAAGTTCACGGTTGTATATGGAATCCTGGATGCTGTTCTGCTGTGTGAGGTGCAAGGGGTGGAGGTCTCTCTGTGTGTAGAAATTGCAGGTTTTGCAGGTCTGTCCTCCAGGAAGCTTGAACTCCCCCTCCCCCTTGTTGGATGCTGGCCTTGGCGTTCCAGATCCTTCGTGATCTCTTTTTCCCCCTCTCTCCGTTCGTGGCGAGACCCAAGCCAGGCTGATGAGCCCTTCGGCATCTTGACGTCCTCTTTTGGTCGTGCCGGTCGGCAATCTTGGACCCCCCCGGCCCCCTCCCTCCCTGCCCCCTTGCTCCCTGCTGCCGCTCCACCGCCATGCTAACCCACCGTTGTCTCTTTGAACAGATGCGCCGGAGGAAATGTTGCCGACCTCGGAGAGCCAGTCCAAGAGCCTAGAGGAGCCTGGGACGGCAGCAGCTGCTGTGGTGGGAGGCACACTCACTCCGCTGGCCTTGCCTAGCAAAGCCGAGAGCGTGGTCTCTGTGACCAGTCAGTGTAGCTTCAGCAGTACCATCGTCCACGTGGGAGACAAGAAGCCCCCCGAGTCGGGTATGGGAGGTGGACACCATGTTTTTCTCTTGGGGGGGGGTGGCGGTGCAGGGTTGCTGAGGGGTGGGGTGGGGGGCTAGAACTGGAGGTGTGCTGTTCCTTTGCTTACAGCTTGACTCTGCTTCTGTGGGGCTGGCAAGCAGGTTCAAAGGAGGGTTGTCTTCAAATGGTGCATAGTAGGCTCTTGGGGTCCCCCTGGCAGCCGTTTTGCAAATGCAGCTGTGTAAAAGAATGCCAGCCTAGAACCCATGTGTTAAAAAAGCAGGACCACGTCCCCGCTTCTTCCTCTTCTTCTCCCCCTGCTTGGGAGCTTCTGGGCAGGGAGCAGGGTGTCTCTGGCCAGTCGGCAGCAAAGATAAGAGGTCTTGATTAGCTGGCCTAGTGCAGATTTGAGACAGGAAGGCTAACCTTCCATTTAGAGCTACAGAAGAGGAAGATGTCAGCAGCTGGATTGCAAAATCAAGCAACGAGGGTCTTCTTCTGCTGACTTTTACTGGCCACAAACTTGATGGTGCTGGTGCTGGTTCTTGCCTTCCTTTGCTTTAGTCGGCTGCTCTTTCTTCTTTTTTCTGCAGCAGGCCTTCATTTTTGCTTTTCTGTCTGCTGGCGCAGGAGTCCTGCTGTGTTTCCAGGAGAGCAGCAGAAAGGCTTTATCTGCCTTGGAAGTCCAAGGCCCCAGGTTCAATCTCCAGTGGCCTATCCAAGTAGAGTTGGGAAAGAGCGCTGCCAGTCAATGTAGACAGGACAAAGCTAGCTGGACCCAGTGGTCTGGCTCGGTAGAAGGCAGCCTCTTAACGCTCCTACATTTAGATTTCTGCTGTTGCAAACAGCCACCATTTGGCAAGACAATCTCTGGAGAAATCCCAGGCTCCTTTCACTTCCATAGTTTGGTGTCCGTCTTGTCAGGCACTTCACACCCTGCTGCTGGCTCTCCTGTCAATCTTGGGCAAGATGGCTTGTTCTTTGCACATGGGGGCAGCTGAAAAGATGAGAGAGGCAGGCAAGGCCTTTGCAAGTTTCATCTAAGCTAGCCTCAGGAAGGGAGAACATGCCCTCCCCACCTTCCAAATATGTCTCTTTCTAGTATAGTTCAGGCAGTTTCCTTGCCAGCTTTCCTGCAAAATTTGCAGCATGTGGATAGGCCTTGTGCTTGGCGTTGTCATTGCACATATCCCTCACTGCTTTTTGCTCACATGTGACCCACCAGTTACCTCACATCGTTGCAGTGGTCCAGTCTGCTTTTTTGCCTTGCACGACAGGAGAGGCAGGAAGGGGCCACTCCAACATGAAGCCTCAGGTTTCACTCCCCTGTGGAAGGGGGTGACATTATCCATGACGGGTCCCTCCTCCTTGTGAGGCCAGTTGATTCCTTTTCACCAGCTGCGATAGCTCAGTCGGTAGAGCATGAGATTCTTGATCTCATGGTCATGGGTTCGAGCCCCAGATTGGACAGAAAGATTCCTGCATTGCAAGAAGGGTGGGCCAGAACCTCGTGGCCCCTTCCAGCTGTGATTCTGTGATTCCACTAATTCAATCAACATCTGGGTTTTCTGACATAACAGTAATCCCCAGGAGGAGCAGTCTTGCAGGGATCCTTTCCTGGGATCGCTAGAAACAGTCCCTGGATGAGCATTTCGGAGATAAATGCTTTAACCTCCTAAATAGCAAGGTGGTAACTTGTTCCTGGAAAGGCACAAGAATCTTGGAATAGGAAATGCAGTGCTGTCAGGCAGAACCCTATTTATGAGGCCATCTTGTGTTCAGAGCATCCAAGCTTCCATGTTATACAGGACTCTCCTGCAGGCATAAATGTTAAAACAGAGATATGTGTGTATGTGTGTGTGTGTGTATATATATATATTATAGTAATAATTCTGTGCATGATTCAACATGTACTTCTGTGTGGATAGCTAGCTAGCTAGATGTTGCCCGCTCCAGCTGGTGTTAAGTGGCAAACCTTTATGGTGTTTAAACCAAGGAAGGTTTAAGTAGGGACAGTGTCTTAACCACCCTTTCTCCTCCCCCTTGATGCATTTTTCTCCAACTTGTCAAATTTTCTATAGAAATATTAGTTGCCCTCCCTCCCCCAAAAACCAACGCAAAAGTTGCAGCTTCTTTCCCCCCCTTAACCTGTTTAGAAGCCACAGAGAGTGGCTGGCAGCTGGATTTATAGCCCTCTTACATCAAAGAAGATTCTAACCACCTTCTCCCACAATTTTTATTTCCTTAATATGTGACAAATTCATAAGAGAGCTTAGTAATAATGCAGCAGCCCCCGTGACCTGGAGCTCAGCTGGGGCTGTGCAGGGTAAAATTAGGACCCAAGCTTTTTGTTGCAGATTAAAATGGAAAGGCAGAGGGACTTATTCCCAGCATGCCCTGGGATGATGGTAGAAAGAGATGGCTTGTGTCTGTTAGTGTGTGTGCTTGGAGGGGTTGGTCTAAAGAAATGGGAGAAATAAATAATGAGAACACATAAATACAGAGATGTTCTGGGGAAAAGAAAAACCTCACATGGGGAGAAGGCAGTTGTGATGGGCTAACCTGGTTCTCCCCCCCCCCTTTTTTGTTCTCTCTTCCCTTGCAGATATCGTGATGATGGAGGAGGCAGCGCCCAGCACGACCCCCCCTGCCCCTGTGCCCAGCGTCACCCCTGACCGGGAGGCGCAATACCGCAAAGTGGGGCTGACTAAGGAAGTCCTGTCCATCCACACCCAGAAGGAGGAGCAGGCCTTCCTCACCCACTTCAAGGACCTCAGCCAGCTGCACGTCTTCAACTCGCAATCGGGGCTGAGCTGGCAGGAGCTGCGCCAGGCGGGACCCCATGCCAACGAACGAGGTAAGCCTGGTGGGCAGGACTGGGAGGAGGAGATGGAGGAGGAAGCGGTAGAAAGGGGGAAAGAAGAAAGAGAAAGGGGGTCCCCTCATCTTCACCCTTCCTTTTCCTTGTTTCGCAGGGCACAAAGGTCCCCGCCAAGTGTCCCGAGGCCCAGGCTGCCGCGGTCGGAGCCGGAAGTCGAAAGCCAAGCGCATCAAGCAGAACAGGCTGGCGGAGAGCACCAGCTCCCCGAAGAGCTCCATCTCCCCTCCCCAGCTGCCCTGCGCCCCCAGCTCCTCCTCCTGGCCCCCCTCTGGCAACTCCCAAGCCAGCCTTTCCGCCATGCCGTACCCGGCTGTCATGCCCACCTACCCCATCCCTGTCTTCCCCCCGCGGCCGGCCGCGCCCCCGGTCACACAGCCCTCCCAGAGCACCCTGGCTGCCCCTCAGTTTCCCACCCCGCTGGTCACCCCCATGATGGCGCTGGTGCTGCCCAACTACGTCTTCCCCCAGATGCACGGCCCCATGCCCCCACAGCCCTACTTCACCGCACCCCCTGTGTTCCCCTTCGCCCCTCAGCCGGGGAGCATGCCCGCCGTCGTCCCTGACACGGGCATGCAGGTCCCGTCACGCTCCTCCACCCCGCACTCGCTGAGTCAGCCCGAGCGGGCCGAGTCACCTCTCTTTGAGTCGCGCTGCAGCTCCCCGCTGCAGCTCAACTTGCTGCAGATGGAGGAGATGCCCAAGCTCTGTGACCGTCAGGAGGTCGCTGGTGGAAACCCAACAGGGCCAACTGGGGCCACCACCGACTGGGCCGTGGTGACGGGCGGGCAGAGTCTGGCGAAGGAACTCAGCACTCAGAAAGAAGCATGCATGGTGAGTCCCAAGGGACGGGGGGGGGGGGGCTGGCTTTCTCCCCTGGGGCACTGTCAGGCCCTTTGGAAGGGCAAATGATCCAACATTTATTGATTTTTAATTTATGTTATTACACTTACATCCCACCTTTCCTCTAAGGAGCCCAAGGTGTGACTCACATAATTCTCCCCCTTTCATCTTCACAACTACCCTGTGAGGTAGGCTAGGCTTAGAGGCAGTGACACTGACTCCAAGGTCACCCAGTGAGCTTTATGAACAAGTGGGGGTTTGAACCCTTGTCTCCCAGGTCTTATTCCGACACTGCACCACACTGGCTCTCCACACCACAAAATCCAGGTGTTCGTCATCTTTCCACTCAAGAGAGAACTGGGGAAACTTCTGGGGTTGGGTTTGTTTGTTTGTTTGTTTGTTTTTTTGAGCGAGAGTGAAAGTCAGAGGGAGTCTTCAGATGAAGGAGCAGAGGTTCTTCTCCCCCAAAGTGTTGAAATCTGAGAGCCCTGGAATGCGTTCAAAAAGAACAACAAACTTTCTCCTTCCAACTGATGTCGGAGAATGATGCCACAAATTCCTGGATCTCTCCTGCCCTTTCCCCCATGGCTGGGGGTCTCATTCCTCACAACCTCACCCATTCTTCCCTACCCGCCAGGGGGCTTCGCACACAAACTGGATCAGAGGGGCAGCTTGGTTCCTCTGGGGAATATCCAAGCAGAAGGCCCCAGGTTCAACCCCCGGCAGCATCTCCAGCTCGGGCTGGAAACATTTCCTGCCTGAAGCCCTGGAGTGCTGCTGCCGGTCAGTGTAGTCAGTACTGAGTTAAATGGATGAATGGGCTGACTGGATGAGGCAGCCTCCTTTCTTTCCAACCCCATTGCTTACATTTTGAATTAGATATGTATGGGGGCACCAGCATATTTTAAGCGCTTAGGGCCTCTAAAAGTCTTAATCCGCTCTCTCTCACTCTCCTGTGGCGGCTAATGGAACAGTGAGGTTGGAAAGGGTGTGAGAGCTGTTGAGGAATGGACCTTCCTGCTTTGGGCCTCTGACCTAACCCTCCTGCTCCCCTGCCTCTTCCGCCCCTTGCAGGCAGAAGCGCACGACTCCTCCAACAACGATGCGCTCTCCAGCTCCAGTGACCTCCTGGACCTGCTCCTGCAGGAGGATTCTCGCTCCGGCACGGGGTCGGCTGCCTCTGGGAGTGGCTCGGCCTCCGGCTCCATGGGATCCGGCTCCAACAGAGGCAGCACCTCTGCCAGCGGCACCAGTAAGTCTTACTCCTCTGACGCGTGGTGTGGGGGTGATGGATTGAGGCTTTCTCTGTGAACTGTGAACCAAGATTTACCAAATTGGGGTCTCCTGCTGTTGTTGGACTACAACTCCCATAATCTCTAGCTAGTAAGACCAGTGGTCAGGGATGATGAGAATTGTAGTCCTAAAACAGCTGGCTTGGGAAACTGTCTACACACCTGGCAGCGGTGGGTGGCTCTGTAGGGTTTCAGGTGGCGTATTACCTGGAGATACCATTTAACCCAGGGTCCCCTGTGCACCAGGCACATGCTCTGAAACTGAGCTACGCCACAAGCAGGGTGAGCACAGTGGCCTTTTCGCACTTGTGATCCCCAGAGACTGGTATTTGGAGGCCCGCTTGCCTCTGATCGTGGTAGTTCGTCCTCTCTCACTACCAACTTCCAGGAGGAATCAAAGGACATCCCTGTTTACCCATGCCAATTATATGCTGTTGGGAAGTCCTCAGCACAGGAACCTGCCATATGCCGATTCTGTCTGTCTAGCTGACTGTTGCTTCCACTGACCGGCAGCAATGGCTGTCCAGGGTTTCAGGCAGGGAGTCTCTCCCAGCCCTGGAGATGCCAGGGGTTGAACTAGGGACATTTTGCAAGTAGAGCAGACACTGAGCCCCAGCCCTTCAGTGCTGGTGGATGGGAGAAGCAGGGCTGTTGAGCTGCAGCTGTGAGGGAGCATGAAGGCAGCAGGTTCTCTGGGTCCCTATACTTGTCCTCAAAGGAAGAAATGGTGCCCCCTCCACCTTGCACGGCGATATTCTTAGCATGTCCCAAATGTGAGGGTTTGAGAGCTCCCGAGTGGAACGACGGCCCGATTGGTCACATGTGCTGACACTCCTTTTGGGGTTCCCGATTGTGTCTTGACCGGCTCCTCTTCTCTCCCAGCGAGTAGCAAGAGCAGCGGCACCAGCAAGTACTTTGGAAGCGTCGACTCCTCCGAGAACGACCTGCGGGGCAAGAAGCGGGCGGAGGTGGAAGACAATGAACACTTCATCAAGTACGTCCTGCAGGACCCCATCTGGCTGCTGATGGCCAACACCGACAACAAGGTCATGATGACCTACCAGCTCCCGGCCAGGTGAGGAGGCTGAGATGCTCCCGTTTCCTATCTCGCCAAGGAGGTTGCCTGGCTGCAACTGCCTCTGGGGGGGTATGTCCCTTCCAGGCCTTGTGCTGCTTGCTGTCTCTTGACCCAGAATCCCTTCACCCCAGCGGAGGAGGGTACTCAATGGGGCAGGGTTGTTGTAAGTGCCAATGAAAGAGAGCTGGCTTTTGTGTTTTGTTTTCATGGGTAGTTTAATACCCGAAGCAGTGGGAGGAGAGACTTAAAGCTTTGAGGGGAAGATTTTAGCTCTTAAAGAAAAAGAAAAGTCTCCGGGGCCACTTCCATTCATTCTGGCCTCATAGCCAGGAGGATTTTTGCTCCGTTTCCCTCCCGCTTGCTGCCCACTGTGCCTCTTTCCTGACCCATTTGTCCGCTTGCCCTCTGCCAGGGACCTGGAAACTGTACTGAAGGAGGACCGGGAAAAGTTGAAACATATGCAGAAGCGGCAGCCGCGGTTCACCGAGGAGCAGAAGAAGGAGCTGGCCGAAGTTCACTCCTGGGTCCAGAAGGGGAACTTGCCCAAAGCTATCAACATCACGGTAAGGAGTGTGTGTCTGGAGTGAACAGAGAACAGCTCAGAAACCAGAACTGTGTCTGTGTGCCATTTAGCGAGCATGGATGCTTTTCTGTAGGCAGGAGAGTTCTCAAACTTTGTGTGTGCATCTAATGATGAGATTGAGTGGTACTGTTCCTACAGAAGCCTAGATTCCTCATATTTGTGTCTATAATGGTTGACAGCCTCGGCAACCCATAAGGGAATGTCTGCTGGGCAGTGAGAACAAGTCCCTAGACTTTGCATGTGAGATGAGGGGGCTCTCCCAGATCATCGAGTGTTCACCAGCTGCTCACCATCTCCCCCCCCCCCTTTGTCTCCTTGAACCCCAGGCTTGCATGGACTGTGGGAGCAACCCTTCCTCTAAAGTGGCTCCTCTCTATGACGTCGAGATTCAAGACATGGACTTGAACGGCATGTTGGAGCCCATGGAGGAGGGCAGCAGCGCAGGACAGGTGTGCCTGCCCTCCTTGCCCCCTGAAATGGCCATGGACGAAGAGGAGGCTGGGGCAGAGAGAGGACAGCAGCAGCAACAGCAGCCGCCAGCTCCAGCCGTGGAAGTGGTGCAGGACTCAGGCTAAGCTGGCAAGCTGCAGACTCCTCCTCCCCCTCCAAATCGGGAGTCGCTCCTACTTGCCCTGAGCAGGGTGCTGCTGGGCAGCAGGGCTCAGAGGCAGGTGCTGGCTGCCTGTCCTTGCAGGATCTGCTGCTGCAGCCCCGCCTCCCTGGAAACAGGGAGAGGAAGCTCACATTGTGGGTGTTTTCGGGACCGTGGGATGGCTGCATGGCCCACAGGAGAGGACGTTGCAGGACTGTGAGCCCAGGCCCCATCTGCTTCAGGTGTGGAAGCGCGGCCTGGCCTGGCCTGCTTCCAGGGATATGAGATGTCCCTCTGGACCTTTATCCGCTGGACCAGCCGCCCCCAATCCTTGCTGCCTTACTAAGGATTTGGACACAGACAGACAGCCCATGACGTTGGGCGTGGGAGGGACCGGGTTTTTATGTATTTATTTTTGCAGAATTGTCTGTTGATGTTGTTAAGTGTTTCTTTTTTTACTGATGTGCTGCTATGCTCTTGAAGGGGCCTTCATGCAGTACCGATGATAATAATAATAAAAAAAACCAAGAAAAGGAAAGAGAAAGAGGTTGGTGGAGAATTATCATTGACGCACACCCTGTGCCTGGTCTCCACATTCAGTTGCCTCCTTGCTGGGATCTGGCCAGAAAGGGGAGGTTTCTTCTGAATATCCTTCAAGAGCTCCCCTAAGCGAGAGCCCAGGGTGGAAGCAAGAGAAAGGGCCCTAAAATGTCACCACCATCTTCCCACTGCCGCCGCTGAACTGCCAACGCTCCTCTCCTGCTGGTGCCTCTGCCAAGGTCGGCTCCCGTATCCGCACAGTGCAGTTTTGTCAGCTGGAAGAAATAAATTGGCCAAAGAGAGTTGCGCTACACATACATCCCACCCCCTCGTATCTCCTGATCTTTGGCAGCCTTGCTACCCAGCGGCTGTAAGTGAGGGGGACATGTTATTTCAGCTACATAAAAACCCAAAGAGCACACCCCTTCTTTCTTGTGTGTCTAAAGAGACCCTGGATCTACCTGTGCAGAGCGTCCTCGTCCTGCCTCTCCTTCCTTCTCCACATCCTATTTATTGAACTGTTTATATATCCTGCTCCTGTTTCCAGAGTAAAACGGGGAAGGTCCGGGGATTTTCTGTGGACTTTCCCATGGACAGGTGAGGAAATTGGACTGAACTAGCAAGCCATTTTGGGTTGTGCCTCTGGATACTCATAGGTGGAAAACCAGCCTGTTTTGGGGGAGTTATTTGGAGCACGGGGACGCTGACACTTGATTCTCCACCCCCCTCCCATGAGGCTGCATCAGGGGACAGTGTGTTCACTACTACTCATAACTTTGAGCACCCTGCCCATTTATTTTCTTGCTTTCAGCTCCTAATGTGCTTCAGCTGGCCTGTGTCACGCTGGCCGTGTTGCTTTTCAGAGGCAGGGCGAGAGCCCTTGAGCAGAGAAGTTCCACCTTTGGGACACGGTTCCATGCTGCTGCTCTTTGCCTGCATCACTTGTCTGAAGCAAAAAAAAAAAGAGCAATTTTCAGTTTCCTTTCCTGCCTTTTTGAACCAGCCGATGAATTGAATGAATTGTGCTTATAGCAAAGCCTTGCTAAGGCTTTCAGGTTTCCAAGGAAAGGAAGGGTCTCTCCCCCAAACTTAGTGCTTGGTGACAAAAACATCCTACTCTCTCTATTAATTGGAGGGCAGCAAGCCAAGCCAGCCTTAACAGGGACCCCGGCAAGAGTGTTGGGTTGTGCCTCTCCTTGACAATCCCACAGATGGGTAGGAGTTGTCATTTGATTTTAATTGCTGCTAGTTACATGACAGGAGAATCTCTGTCTTCAACCACTCCCCCCCATGCCTCTGTCCAGGAAACTTCCTGTGTATAAGACTTAGGTTTTTGGGGGCGTCTTTTACACGGATACATCTCCCCCCATTTTCTTAAACTGGAGTCCCCCAAAATAGGAGGCATCTAATACATGGGGGCATCTTACAGATGGCAAAATACAGCAATTGGATTCTTGCTAGGGTAGCCAGAGTGACTTTTAAGTTGCAATCCTCTCTTTACATATCTAGGATTTAATCCTACTGAGCTCATTGGAGTTTATTTCTCAGTAGACGTGTGCTGTAAACCAAGCTATTATACCAACAAGTATTCCACACCAGCAGTCCTTTCAGAAATCCTCTAAAAAGACAATTATTCTCTCTCCCACCTCAACCTTAATGAATGTTAACTGTGTGTTTTAGGATCACTCAGGGTGGAACTGGGAAAGTGATTGTCTTTGCCCCAAAGGGACCAACAAGAAGGCTCCTTTGTTGGCTTTGAAGAGCAAACCACCTAACCCCTTTCTGCTATTTGCCCAACAAGCGTTGGCTTTGCAGCTTCTGGGCTGCGTGGATCCCTGGAGGTGATCTGTGTGCTGGATTCCCAAAGACAGGGGTAACCCTTACGAATC
Organism: Lacerta viridis; assembly: GCA_900245905.1. NCBI lineage: Eukaryota > Metazoa > Chordata > Lepidosauria > Squamata > Lacertidae > Lacerta > Lacerta viridis. The sequence goes on along the minus strand of OFHU01001826.1, from coordinate 191,498 downwards.
ACTTGTGACCCCGAGTCAAAACAGCTTGCCTGAATCCACTTGCAATATCTCTTTGGTTGTAAAATCCTCCTGGTTCTGAGCATCTTTTGGACACCTGAAAGCAATTTGTGTGGTTCGTGATGGGTGAATGCTATGAGCCATTTTGCAATAGGCAAGGACAGCCTTTTGCATTTCCAGGGAGCCAATGTCTGTAAATGCAACACACACAACCAAAAGTGGCTGTTATAGAAAACTAGCATTTTCTGGTGTAGCAGCAACTGAGCTCCCTAGCCCAGGTCCTTTGGTGTTGCTGAGCTTTTCAGAGGTTAGCAGAACGTGTCCTTTTGCTTTCCACAAAATCTGTTCAGTGTGAATAACTTGGTAAGACCAGGCAGATACCAGTTAGTGCCTTGCAAAGGGCTGGGTGTGGGCCTGTGACATCGACTGCATTGACCTTTGGACATTTCATCCCTTGAGATGTGAACTTCTCCCTTTAAAGCTCTTCAGAATACAGAACTGGTTGGAAGTGCAATGATTATGGAAGTATTTTAATCACATTGCTTGTTCGAGGTTGCAGACATTTACTTGAACGACGAACACTTATTCACTGCTTGTATCTGATTTACCCTTCTGCAAATCTCCCTCTGACCAAGCCAAAAGTCTCGCAACTTTCCTTACTTAGAATTAACTATTCCCCCCACTACTCTGCCAGAGAGAAGAAACCTCTTTTGCTCAGTGCGTTTCTTTGTTGCATGGCCAATGGAAAACGCTCCTAAATCTGGGGACTCATAAGCTTTAATATTTACCCCCTTTTGTGGGGAGGGTAGATATTGGAGCATGCTGCTAAGAGAGTATTGATTTTAAAGCTTTCTCTGTTTTGGAATGGGATCTCCTTATTAATATTTCCTACTCTCTGGAGAACTGGGACAATTCTACTCCAGGGAGATTCTGGCTCTGCACTTTCAACACTATGAACTGTACATTATCAAAGGGGAGGGCATTTTGCACAGAGCTGTGACACAGGTGGGGACGGGGACATAAAGTATTGGCCCCTCTGTCCCCTACTGTGATCCCCAAAGAACAATGGCGTATCTCTACCGTTGGTTTGCGGTGCAATATCTGTGAATCTTGAGTCTGTACCCAAATAAAGGCAATTTTGTTTATTCACGCAGTGTGTCCCAGGCATGTTTTGGAGAAGGGAATGTTTGCAGAGTGGTGGTGTAGAATGGGTGGGTGGATTGTCTCTCCCTGTGTTAAGATTATTTACTCACAAGGAGTGCCTCTGCTGACATCTGGAGAATTATCCCTTCTCTGCCGTTGGCCTGTGAATGTTAATACTAGCATTCCACATTTCCTATTGCTTGTCTCTTACCACTGTGATACTGAGAAAATAGAATGGGATTGGGAATTTGGGAACATAGTTTTGCAATACCTTAAAACGTAGCAAAAGTCTCCACCCCCATCGTTCAACCCAGATGCTGAGGTCCAGCTCCGAGGGCCTTCTGGCGATTCCCTCCCTGTGAGAAGTGAAGCTACAGGAAACCAGGCAGAAGACCTTCTCGGTAGTGCCTCCTGCCCTGTGGAATGCCCTCCCACCAGATGTCAAGGAAATAAACAACTATCTGACTTTTTGAAGATATCTGAAGGCAGACCTGTTGAGGGAAGTTTTCAATGTTTGATGTTTTATCGCATTTTTAATATTCTGCGGGGAGCCACCCAGAGTAGCTGGGGAAACCCAGCCAGATGGGCAAGGTATAAAAAATTGTTTGTTTGTTTGTTTAGCCCTGCAGCCTTTTATTACCAAATCAGCCTTTAGGATTTCACATCTGGGGTTTTTGTGCAATAATTTGTAAAACTGGGCAGAGTTTGTCTGCCAGCGAGTAAACTGGTTTGCAAAGGACAAGAGAACTATGCTTATCAATTGACCTGAGCTCAATAGTGATCAGGGTCTTCCTTTGCACATGCTCTGTTAGTATCCAGCTGATACCTGAGACATGTTCCTAGATGATCTCAAACTATTGTTTTCCTGATCTCAAACTGTTGTTTTCCCGTAGAGCAGAAACCAACCTGTTGCTCTCCGGAAGAACATGAGAAGAGCCTACTGGATCAGGCCAGTGGCCAATCTAGTCCAGCATCCAACCAGATGCCTACGAGAAACCCGCAAGCAGGATTTGAGCCCAAGAGCCCTCTCCTGTCCTGTAGTTTCCAGCAGCATAGCCATTTTGACCAGCAGCCATCAATAGCCCTTGTGCCTCCAGGAATTTGTCTAATCCTCCAGATGTTTTGGACCACAGCTCCCATCCCATCATATGGTCCCGCTGGCTGGGGCTGATTTCGCGACACAGTAATTCGGTTTTACTAGCAAACTGGAGGTTAAACTACCGTAACTCCTTTCCAGACCCGGAAGGAACTCGGGGAGCGTTCTTTTGACACATTTACATACTGCAGCTGACACATTAACGCAGGGGTCAGCAAACTTTTTCAGCAGGGGGCCAGTCCACTGTCCCTCAGACCTTGTGGGGGGCCGGACTATATTTTTTGGGGGGGGGGAAATGAACAAATTCCTATGCCCCACAAATAACCCAGAGATGCATTTTAAATAAAAGGACACATTCTACTCATGTAAAAGCATGCTGATTCCCGGACCATACGCGGGCCGGATGTAGAAGGCGATTGGGCCGGATCCAGCCCCAGGGCCTTAGTTTGCCTACCCATGCACTAACGAAAGCTCCAGAGTAAGAGGTGTGTGTGTGCATGTGCATGCAGTTGGGAACCGAGTTACAAAATCTGTTAGCTGGAGGAGGTAGGAATGCCTTTTCTGTCTCTATGTGAATCACATAATTAAAAAGGGCTTTCATTCCTGCCCTCCCATCTTCTCTTGAAGATAACAAAACCGTTAGTGTTAGCTGCATGCTTTTCTCACACATGTGGCTCAGAATCATAGACTGAAGAAACAACCTGGAACTTCATGGCAAAGGGACCCCCCTACACCTTGAAGCCGAAGGTGCGTCTGTTTGTTGAGGCCATAATGCATGTGTTGCAATGGGTGGCTTTGCCGTAGAACAAGTGGAAAGTTTTTGATTGATTTCTTAGTATATTGCTCCACAACAGCTTCAAGATCAGCACATCTGATCTTAAAACTTGTCTGGGGCAAGGGAGGGACTTTGGAAGTTCCAGCTTAAAATGCCCTAGAATCATAGAATCATAGAGTTGGAAGAGACCCCAAGGGCCATCCAGTCCAACCCCCTGCCAAGCAGGAAACACCATCAAAGCATTCCTGACAGATGGCTGTCAAGCCTCTGCTTAAAGACCTCCAAAGAAGGAGACTCCACCACACTCCTTGGCAGCAAATTCCACTGTCGAACAGCTCTTACTGTCAGGAAGTTCTTCCTAATGTTTAGGTGGAATCTTCTTTCTTGTAGTTTGAATCCATTGCCCCATGTCCGCTTCTCTGGAGCAGCAGAAAACAGCCTTTCTCCCTCCTCTATATGACATCCTTTTATATATTTGAACATGGCTATCATATCACCCCTTAACCTTCTCTTCTCCAGGCTAAACATACCCAGCTCCCTAAGCCGTTCCTCATAAGGCATCATTTCCAGGCCTTTGACCATTTTGGTTGCCCTCCTCTGGACACGTTCCAGCTTGTCAGTATCCTTCTTGAACTGTGGTGCCCAGAACTGGACACAGTATTCCAGGTGAGGTCTGACCAGAGCGGAATACAGTGGTACTATTACTTCCCTTGATCTAGATGCTATACTCCTATTGATGCAGCCCAGAATTGCATTGGCTTTTTTAGCTGCTGCATTATTCCTTTTTTAAAACTACCCTTTATACCACTCCACTGTGGCATAAATGATCTCTCCGCCATCACACCCATTTTATCCTTACACCAGCCCTTTAAAGTGGGCCAGAGAGTCATTGGCCTAAGGTCATGCAGGGAGCATCAAGGCTGAGATTTGAAACTGCCTGTCCGTGGTCCTGGCCTGATGAGTAAAAAACAGAAACATACCATACAGGCAAAATGTATGTCTCTGAAGCATAGATATATGAAGATTGGGGAATAATACTCAATCCTTTTTGACCCAACGTGCTGAAGTGATGCTACAATTAATCAGGGGAAGCTCCAAAATGTTTCACATAACAGCTATTTTAAGAAGAGTTGCCAGACAACAAATTTGGACACAGTTGCAATATGGAGTGGTTTTGCCTTCAAAGCTGTGAACATTCACTAGAAATAAGAATAACAACCTTTTGATGCTGTAGAATTTGAGGCTACAAAGAAATCAGAGGATCTATTAGAGAGGCACTAAGAGAAGAATGGGTGAAGGCAGACTTCTGTTCCATCACAATATTGTGTTAATAAAAAACCATCCTAGAGTCCCAAGGTGTATTTTGATGAACTTAGCTTTGCTCCTCTGAGAAGATAATTTACCAAACCCAGTTCCAAAACCCTGTAGAAGGTAGATTAGGAACATCAAATAAATCAACAATGTATGCAGGCAAAACTCTGTGGATTATAATGGGCATTCTTCTTATACTGCCCATTAAATAAGGACCCTAAAAGAGATTTATTTGTGATAGTACTACTCAGAAGTCTCTCTGGAATAACAGATCCTGTCAGGATTATTGATTTGCTAGCAGATGCTGATAAAATACATGATCTGTAAGACAGCTTTCTCAGAGTGAATAGACTCTAGAGGCATAGTGTTAAGATCTTTTAAAAACAAGAAAACCTCAAAACTCATTTGTATTACGAATCTTGGATTTGTTTGTGAAATCCCCCCCTTTTTTGGTGTTTTTTTTTTTTTAAGCAAACAAAACTGACTGAGAAGGAAATCTTACACACATTTACTTGGGAGAAAGTCCCAATTCTGATTGAGTAAAATTCACTACTGAGTATACACGTATGAGTGGCTTTTACACACATGCTAGTTAGGCAACATATTCCACAGGGAATTGTGTGTGTGTGTGTGTGTGTGTGTGTGTGTGCGCGCGCGCGCTTCCTGTGACAGCAAACACACAAATGCATCCCGCGGCACCTTCAACAACTGATAGATTCATTGTGGCACCTGCCTTAGAGTCTTCTTCATCCGTTGTGTGAAGCTAATCTGTTCTTTCAGTTACTTGGTAAATTACTGCAGTCCAGGGCTGCCGCAGCTGCTGTACACTTGCACACTTCTGAACTTGGCACAGAAGTATCACACAGGCACTGCGCTACTTGCGCTCCATGGCCCGATTACAATATTTGCGTGTACAGGTCTGCTGAGATTCATGCCACAGCACAAATCGGTTAAGTTTTTAAGTTGCTAAAAGACTCTGTTTTGTATCTCTATAGGGTAAACACACAAGTAGAGTTTACCGGTAATTACAAGAAACTCCCAATGGATTACACGTAGGAGAAGCTCTACCCCTCGCCTATTCCCCAAAAGAGACCCCTGTGTTGAACTTTTGGTGGCATCTAGATTTATTTGCTTAAATTAATTTGAAGACAGAAGTGATGAGCTCCATAGGCTGACATCCCCAGACCTCTTTGCCTAGGGAGCATCAAAGAGAGACAAATGCGGATGACTTTCAGAAAGGTGTTAAATAAGCCCCATTTTTTAAAAAACAAACCCAAGTGCATTTTTTTTACTCATCCGTCCATACCGGCCCTTTTCCAATAATCCCAATTCCTTTCCATCATTCTGTCGCCCATTTTCTGGGGCCGGCATTGCAATCATGCCTTATAGCAATTTAACCCGAAGCTCGTTGTCAGATGTGTTACTTGACTCGATGAAAGAAGCGGCTGCCGCGAAGTTCCCGGCCGAAAAGCCTTCCTTTCTTCACCGCCCAGGTGCAGACCCCCCGGGCTACCTTATGCCGGACCTCCCGCGCCCTCTTATTAAAAGCAGCATTTGCTATTTTCGTCGAAAAGCAAAAGTTTGCAAATTTTCAGGCCGGGAGAGCGAGCAGAGGCTGAGTTCCCCGCTCTTTTCCGGAGGAGCCCTGCCACCCCGGAGCATGAAAACCAGGTCCCCGAAAGCCCGCATCCTCCCCATCGATCCAGCCTGGAACGGGGGGGATCTGCGGACGGGACTCGGAGTAATCGACTCTTTTGTGCGGGTTAAGAAACACAAAAGTTGCCCGGACCAGGAGCCCAGGTCTGGCTGTCAAAGCGCCGTGCTCGGAACGCACCAATCAGGGCGCAGCTCCTCCCCTATAAATAAGAGGCAGCGCCGCCGCCGCGTCCATTCAGCTTCTGCTTTGGTGACTCGACGGTTTGCTGGGGGGCGGCATATTTTCGGATCAGGATGACTGAAGAGGTTCCCGCCGCGCCCGTCGCCGCGCCGCCGGCTGTCAAGGCTCCCGCCAAGAAGGCCAAGAAGGCGGCAGCCGCCGCCCCGAAATCCCGCAAAGCGTCGGGCCCCAGCGTGACGGAGCTGCTGACCCAGGCCGTGACGGCATCCAAGGAGCGCGGCGGCGTGTCCCTGGCCGCGCTGAAGAAGTCGCTGGCGGCCGCCGGCTACGACGTGGAGAGGAACAACAGCCGCATCAAGCTGGGCTTGAAGAGCCTGGTGACCCGAGGGATCCTGCTGCAGACCAAGGGCACGGGCGCCTCGGGCTCCTTCAAGCTCAACAAGAAGCAGGCGGACAACAAGGACAAAGCGCCCAAGAAGAAGCCGGCGGCGGCGGCCGCGAAAAGCAAGAAGCCCGCGGCCAAGAAGCCCGCCAGCGCCGCCAAGAAGGTGAAGAAGGCAGCCGCCACCAAGAAGGGCGTCAAGAAGCCGGCCAAGAAGCCCGCGGCAGGAGCCAGGAAGGCCGCCAAGAGCCCCAAGAAGCCCAAGGCGGCGGCGGCCAAAACCAAGAAGGCCGCCAAGAGCCCCGCGAAGGCGAAGGCAGCCAAGCCCAAAGCGAAGCCCAAGACCCCCAAGGCGAAAGTCGCCAAGCCCAAGAAGGCGGCGCCGAAAAAGAAGTAGGAAGGACCTGCTCGGCTTGCGCGAGAGGCAGCAGCGCTCCTCGTTAACCCCAAAGGCTCTTTTAAGAGCCACCCACAAATTCAAAGAAAGTGCTGAATTTCCCTTGTCATGTGAGGTACTTCGATCATGTGATGCAAGTGCCGCAGTTCGTAGAATCGTAGTTTTAGTCCAACCCCCTTGCACAGTCCCCATCCAATTCGAAACTACCGGACCCCGCTGAGCAAATGTGCCAGTGGTAACGTTATTGCTGAAATTCTAGGTTTTCCTTTTTTCTGTTGCTAATTCACCCCCCGGCTCTTTTATGCATGCCCAGTCACTTGACATTAGTATTTTTGCAACTTCGTTTTACGGAGGGCGGGGGGAGATACCACGTGGCAGTGGGTGGGGAGAAAGCAAGTGGTTACTGCATTGAGGTAACTTTGATTTGCTTTCCCTTAGTGAAAGTACGTTACCCTAGGACCTGCTAAAACGGGGGTAAAGTCGCCGTGTGGTTAGTCGGTGGAGGGTACAAATCGAAGGGGCAAGATCCTTGTGGGACGCCTGTAAACTGCACCGAAGTACCACGCTTCCGTGTACACTAACAATCCCAGCAACTGGTACTTAATTTATAATAGCCCAACAACTTCAGATTTTACGTAATTATCAGCTTTTTAAGATTATGTGGTGGCTCTTAAAAGAGCCTTTTGGGTTTTTGAACGTAGGATGTACCAGTTTGACAATAGTCTTTTAAGCCCTTTCTCCGCGGATGCGGCGAGCCAGCTGGATGTCTTTGGGCATGATGGTGACCCGCTTGGCGTGGATGGCGCACAGGTTAGTATCTTCGAAAAGGCCGACCAGGTAAGCCTCGCTGGCCTCCTGCAGGGCCATCACCGCCGAGCTCTGGAAGCGCAGGTCAGTCTTGAAATCCTGGGCGATCTCCCGCACCAGACGCTGGAAAGGCAGCTTGCGGATCAGTAGCTCGGTGGACTTCTGGTAGCGACGGATCTCCCTCAAAGCAACAGTCCCAGGGCGGTAGCGATGAGGCTTCTTCACTCCGCCGGTTGCCGGGGCGCTCTTCCGGGCGGCTTTGGTCGCCAGCTGCTTGCGAGGCGCCTTCCCGCCGGTGGACTTGCGAGCGGTCTGCTTGGTACGAGCCATTGCAAACGAAGCAGAGAACTATCTTCGGCAAATGAAACAAAGAGCCGCGTTGCTGGGTATTTATAGACCGCTCTCGCAGTCTTGATTGGCTGCAGACTGAGCATTGTCCGTTAGAAGGTTTGAATTTCCTGGGCTGAACAGCAATTGGCTAGACAAGGTCACGCAAAGTGGGGCGGGGCTACAGCCTGGTTTCCCCCCCCATCTCTCTCATTGGGCAGCTGCAAGCGGAGTGCATTTGATTGGACGAAATTGAGACAGAGTTCTGCAACGCACAAAAGTATGCCTAAGTTTTCATTCTGGTCGGACATTCCTCTATATAAGAAGAGGGAGCCCTTATATATGTTGCTTTTTGTTTCTTGTGCCATTTTACGAAGGCTGCTTGGTCAGCATGTCTGGTCGTGGGAAAGGCGGGAAAGGTTTGGGCAAGGGAGGCGCCAAAAGGCATCGCAAGGTGCTTCGTGACAACATCCAGGGCATCACGAAGCCTGCAATCCGCCGCCTTGCTCGCCGTGGCGGAGTCAAGCGCATCTCGGGCTTGATCTACGAGGAGACCCGCGGCGTGCTGAAGGTCTTTCTGGAGAATGTCATCCGCGACGCCGTGACTTACACTGAGCATGCCAAGAGGAAGACTGTGACAGCCATGGATGTCGTGTACGCTCTGAAGCGCCAGGGTCGTACTCTGTACGGCTTTGGTGGTTAATTCTAGACACCAAGGTTGCATTTTACAAGCCAAAGGCCCTTTTAAGGGCCGCCTACCTTTTCATGAAAAGAGTTGCATACTTTACTTATTTTCTTTGTTAAGGATATATTTAATCCAAAGCTTTTCAGTCTTTCTCAACCTCTGGTCCCTAGATGTTTTTGGCCTACAACTCGCATCATTCCCGACCACTGGTCCTACCTAAGGTTGGTGGAAGTTGTAGGCCAAAAACATTGGGGACCCAAGGTTGAGAAAGGTTTAGACTGGTTTTCAAACTACCTGTAACCTGGGCCACAATAAGAATATTTACCTTTTTTAGAATTTAGAAATATTGGAGGGAAATTACATATTCCAGAAATATTTTTGTGTGGTGTATGTTATATATACTACGCTGAAATGTTTAAATTTTTCTACATTTCTCCAATCTTCCCTGCTACATTGCCATTCTCTTGCCATACTAAACGTAACACCCTTTGAGAACTGCCTTACAATAACATTAAATATTGGCGCGTACATGTGTTATTTGGGCGAGGGGTGGAGAACCACCTTGAGATCCTTGGAAGGAAAAATAATGGGAACAGGAAGAAAGGCAGACCAAGCGCACGGGCTTTGCCAGAATTTTTGTTTGGGGGGCAGGCAGGCTTTTGTCAAGCACTTTTTATGGAGGGGGCCAGTTGCCCCCCACACCGGTTATGCCCATGACCGAGTGTAGTGGTGATAAATTTACAGTACTGTATAGGGTTCTCAGAAATTCAGTCTGAAACTTTCAGCAACATAAACTCAGCTCTCTTATGACAGAGTGGATGGCTCTGAAAAGAGCCTTTTGGAGTCCAGACGCCGCGGTCTGATTGTTACTGGGCCTTCACTTTGTGGCTCTCACGTTTTCTAGGGCAGTAGCACCGCCTGGATGTTTGGCAGGACGCCGCCCTGGGAGATGGTGGCTTTGGCCAGCAGGTTGTTCAGCTCCTGGTCGTTGCGGACGGCCAACTGCAGGTGCCGAGGTACGATGCGCGCCTTCTTGTTGTCCCGCGCCGCGTTGCCGGCCAGCTCCAGGATCTCGGCGGTCAGGTACTCCAGCACCGCCGCCGTGTAGACAGGGGCTTCGGCTCCCACGCGCGCCACGTAGTGCCCTTTGCGGAGCAGGCGGTGCACTCGACCCACAGGGAACTGCAAGCCGGCCCTGGACGAGCGAGACTTCGCCTTTCCCTTGGCTTTGCCGCCCTGGTTTCCACGGCCAGACATCGTACAGCAAAATCCACAAAGAACTACAACGAAGAGCAGAATGAGAAACACAATCTTGCAAGCCGCCTATTTATTTACTCCCGATGGATTCTTTCTGTTCAATCTGATTGGATGAAAGAGAGATAGGACGTACTTAGCACCCAATGAGAATGTGTTGTCTTGCAACCAACCAGAAAGTTACATTTAAATTACTCAATATGCTTGCGCGAGCCAATAGAAATGTCACATGGGACGAGTTTATATTTGCATGTTCCGCTTTCAAAAAAAGAAGAGGGGGTTACGTCATTGCTCTTCCGTCTGAGAAATAAAGAAGGGTGACCATATTAGATCGTGTTAAAAAAACGAAAAGGAATACCTTTGACTGGTATTTTTTCTTAACGTGACAAACTATGACCAGTACTTACATTCAGAGCACAATATAAAATTAAAATAAAGCAAGCAAACTACATTCTCTTTTGTCTCTGCACGCGTGTAAATACTGTATTGGGAAATGCATGTGTCCTTGTACTACTGCCACAGGAGCGAAAGCTAATAGCGTAAAAGGAGACCAGAACGTCCTTCATCGAGGTAGCGCCCAATGCCTTATTTTTTAAATGTATAGACTCAGGCTGATCGTTATCCTCATTTAATTGTGGGCTAAGGGAGTGGTTTACAAGAACCATGCAATGAAAGACGCTAGATGGATCAGATGACCATTGGGATCCCTTCCACCTCTACAATTTTATAATTCCAATGCAATATAAACCTCTGAAATTTATATTATACCAGTATGCTTTTCTAATTCCTGCTCCTCACAATTTTGCAAATGTTAGGATAAGAGTTTTCAGGTTCTGTTTTACTCTTTTCCCCGCCTCTACGCTACTGTTTTGTTTTTCCATTCTGTTCTGCACCATTTCCAGGTTGCGGTACTGTACTTAGTATCACCGGATAGAATCATAATTTTGTAAATCGTGAAACATGTCTAAAACTCTCCTGGCTGCACTATCCTCCCCAAATCAAAGGCACATATCTGTTCGAGGAGATAGTTCGGTTTTGATTGGAGAGTTTAAAATGACCAGAAGCTGATTGGTGCAAAATATAGCCTATAGCGTTATGGAGTTTGGAAAGTGGGCGCGGCTCAGTCAAAGGCTAAAGTGTGCTCTTTCAGTCTTCCCTCTGGTCGGACTATGCTGTATAAAAGAAGCAGCTACGCAAGTCTTCTCTTACTTCATTCTTCAAGCGTAGGTATTATTAACTTGTTACCATGTCTGGTCGTGGAAAAGGCGGGAAAGGTTTGGGCAAGGGAGGCGCCAAGAGGCATCGCAAGGTGCTTCGTGACAATATCCAGGGCATCACGAAGCCTGCAATCCGCCGCCTTGCTCGCCGTGGCGGAGTCAAGCGCATCTCGGGCTTGATCTACGAGGAGACCCGCGGCGTGCTGAAGGTCTTTCTGGAGAATGTCATCCGCGACGCCGTGACTTACACTGAGCATGCCAAGAGGAAGACTGTGACAGCCATGGATGTTGTGTACGCTCTGAAGCGTCAGGGTCGCACTCTGTATGGCTTCGGTGGCTAATTCTGATATCGAGGCTGTATATTACAAACGAGCTCAAAGGCCCTTTTAAGGGCCGCCCACCTTTTCATGAAAAAAGCTGACACAGTTCGGTTTGCTAAAAGCTTTTCTTGTTTAAGTTACCTTGTTTGTCTGAATTTTAGGAGAGCCACTTTGGGAAGCACAATATCGCGTCTAAACGCGTGGGTTTGTACCAGACGTGCCCAGTAATGAGGTGATTTAAATAAATGCTGGGGAGTCGTGTAAAAAATATTTTGGTATATGCAGTGGAGGCAACTAAGGATAATTGTTATTAATAGCAGCAATACTGATAGGTAGACATTGGAAACGTAGAAAAATTGTGACTTAACACTAACCTAAAAACGGGCTAGGAGGGCAAAAATACCGAGACTACAAGACAAACTGTCCGAAATGAATGCATTGCCTTCACTATTCCGGAATCAGCTTTTTTGGGTGAGCCATCTCCATGCAGCTTATTGTCCAGAGTTTACCTTCCTCTGCTATTAACGTCCCACCCCGCTCCAAAGCTGCATTGCGGCAGGCAGCTCGTGTTTCCAGATCTCCTAGCTTTACTTCGCAACATTGCCGGTGAAAAGAAACCCCTTGCTTTACTACACGTTTAACGGGCTGTCGGGTGCAAGAACGTGCATTTCTGAAGGGCAGCCTTGGAAGCGCAGCAAACTCTTTCAGGAAACTGGGTGGTTCAGAAAAGAGCCTGGGGGGGGTAGGGGGGTTTCGCTGAACAAAGGAAAACGTGAGGTGCTTGTAGCCAAATCTTGCTTTCTACATACTAACCTTTAGCTTCCGAGAGAGGGCGCTGATTGGTTGAGAATGGAACTCGCTCACCAATGAAGATGTGGTTTTATCGCCCTAGCCAATCAGAATGCTGATTCCGGAAATAACCAATAAGGTTTCCCCCACCCCAACACTATGGAGGTTTTTCATGTCATGAATGATCTAGCTGAGATTCCAGCATTTCAGGGGGTCAGACTAGATGACCCTCGGAGACTCCTTCCAATTCCACGATTCTGTGATTCTATGAAACGGCTAGCTTAGCTCCTGGAAACAGAATAATGAAGGCAGCCATTCCAAAACTGGGAAAACTGAAGAGCAGAGCTCACTTGATTGGTTCTGCAGCAGACCGGCAAGCTGCATCAGGCCTCCTCTCCCTCAAATGTCATTAAGGGGCAGCCATTTCATCAAGAGACCTCAGTGGCAGAGATAGGAAGCAGAGATCATTACATCCACTTAGCCTAAGGCCCCAGCTACTGCCCTCCGAACTATGCCTGCTGGTCAGGAGGATTTTGGCCATCACATGAGAGAAGAGAGTCTCAAAGATATGCTCTCCCAAGCCCACATTCCCAGCATGTTCGCACTCCTGTCTCAGCAACTTTTATTTATTTTATTTTATTTTCAGTTTGGTGTGCTCAGCGACTTCTATGCTGGCTTGGTGATGTCCACAGAACTGAAGAGGGCAGGATCCCCCCATGTGGGGAGCTGGCTTCAGGCACCAGGTCCGTTGGCAGACCAACTCTGCGTTACAAAGATGTCTGCAAGGTTGACATGAAGGTTGGCAATATCAACCCCACCGTGTGGGAATTCCTTGCAGACAACCACTGGGTCTGGAGATAGTCTTGCTGTGCATCCATAGCAGTGACCAGAGAAGGAATGACCGCTGGGAGGAGTGCGGAGAGAAGAAACGCCGTTGCAGCAAAACTGGATTCCTTCATCTGCCCCAGCAGCAACAAAACATGTCTCTCCCGTATTGTCCCTACAGCCACAGCAGTCACTGCAACCTCCCAACAATTTGATTTCACTACCAAATACTGTGCTCCTCCATTGTCTCCCAAGACAGACGGCTGCCACAACCGTCTAGAACAACTGTCTAGAAATTGATGCCTGAGTTTAGAGTTATTCTCCTCTTCCCTCCTGGTCCCTTTTCCCTTGTATGTTGTATTTTTTTAAAAAAAATAATTCGTCTGTTTGTTTATTTATTAGAATGTAAGCATGCAGGTAGCCAATCTTGTTTTGATTCATATAAGCTAGTCTGAGAGGCTTTTTTTGGCTGAAGAGTGGGGGACAAATGCTCTGAATAAGTAAATAAATAAATAAATAAATAAAGACGACCCATTTCAAATCCTCGCATTTATTTTTAACTCCATTTTTGCCCACTCCCCATGGTCGTTAAGCAACATCTGCCCAAAGCCTACAGGGGATAGTATTTAATCCTGTATTTAAATTAGGTGTAATTCAAAGGAAGTCTGTCCCTTGTTCAGAAAAAGTAACCTCCTGTGTTATAGCCACAACCACCCCCCATTCCCAACACAAAATATTGTGGAAAGTTTGGCTGAAACAGAAGCGACCGCAACAGCCCTACAATGTAGTCTATCTTAAGTTTAAAACAGATATACACAGTTATAAACGCAAGAAAATCCAGCATTTGCTACATTAGCTGAGAAGGTAGGTTTGCTTTTGGCCTCTAGAGGCCACTGGAGACTACAGTGAAGCCAGGAGCCAATTTTCCAAGCCAGCTGCTGCAACAGCACCTGGAAAATTTATTGTGTGTCTCTCCCCCCCCCCCCCGTAAAAGTCTGACATTCCTTTCTTGTAAATTTAAAGCAAAGAGAAAAATCACCAGACTCCTTCTATAAGTGCTTAGCCAAATATATTACAATTACCTACATGTCTCAAACTAAAAGAGGGAAAACTGATCCCCGATTAATTAAGCAACGATGTAACAATTTAAAAAGACGTGTTGGTCTGCCATAGTCAAAACAAAATAAAAAATTCTTTCCAGAGCACCTTAGAGACCAACTAAGAACAAACTTAGTTGTCTCTAATTACTGGAAAGAATTTTTTATTTTGTTTTGACAATTTAAAAAGACGAGAATAAGAAGATTCAATTAGCTTTATAATAAGTCTATATACACAAAATCTAACGGCTGTGATGGCCCAAAACATTGAGAGCACTCTTTGGTATTTCTGGATAACATTTTTGATCCGTGACGTGCAACCAACAAATCTTACAGGTACGATCATCAGCATTCAGGAAATTACCTGTCCCACCGATTTAGCTTTATGGAATGACTGCTTAAGTATCATTCTAGTCTAGTATCTGAAGAAGTGTGCATGCACACGAAAGCTCATACCAAGAACAAACTTAGCTGGTCTCTAAGGTGCTACTGGAAGGATTTTTTTATTTTATTTTTATTTTGTTTTGACTATGGCAGACCAACACGGCTACCTACCTGTAACAGATTCTAGTCTAGGACATCCTCTTTCCTGACATTGGTCCCTAAATTGGATGTAAAAATATTTCAATCTGCTTCCATTTTGAGCAGGAGTGTGTGAACCTGGACTTAACTCTGTAGAACACAAATATCTGAAGAAGTGTGCATGCACACGAAAGCTCATAGCAAGAACAAACATGGTTGGTCGCTAAGGTGCCACTGGAAGGAATTTTTATTATTTATTATTTTGTTTTCGCAAATATAAAGACGGACATGGATATGACATGAGGTTTTCCGCCATGAACCTGGCTTGACCTTGGTACAAGCCTGATGCCAGCCTTATCTCAAATCCCCAATGCCTTCAGGACACATTTTGAGATGAGGCTAGCAATATTAGCCTCTGTGGGACAATTTAAGGCAGAGAACAAAGAAAGATATGACCAGGTTCAGTTAATGGGCTCGCCATCGGTGTCTATGATCCTTTTGTTAAGCAAACAGGATGGCCAGTTTTTAGTCATTTCCTCACTAGGATGGGCAAAGTGAAAAATGGGGCAGGACTTGCTCCTTTCAAAGTCCCTCCTTCCCCTATTAGGAGGCATTTGCTAAATATTTATTTTTAAAACCCAGATTCACAGCAGGCAGATGCCTCAACAGAACTTCTCCAGCTCTCTCAAGGACATTTCTGCCTTGCTGTTTAGTGTGGGTTTTTGTGGCAAAATTGCCAAGCTCCCTGTTTCAAAATGGTCAGGTATTTCTTTTACTTGTGGAGTCAGCAAACTTTGCTGGACTATATTTTTTGGGGGGGGGGGGAATGAACGAATTCCTATGCCCCACAAATAACCCAGAGATGCATTTTAAATAAAAGCACACATTCTACTCATGTAAAAACACCAGGCAGGCCCACAAATAACCCAGAGATGCATTTTAAATAAAATGACACATTCTACTCATGTAAAAACACGCTGATTCCCGGACTGTCCATGGGCCAGAATTAGAAGGCGATTGGGCTGGATCCAGACCCCGGGCCTTCGTTTGCCTACCCATGCCTTAGATCAAGGTGTGTATGTATTGTGTGGGTTGCGCTGCCTGCTTGCATCATGTACTTTTGCTGTCTGATAATTGGAATTTTGCTTCTGTGATTTTTTTCCCTGCCACTTTTGTTTCATACAAGAAGCCCAGCTTCCTTTATTCCTTTGGTGTGAGAACTTATTGTGGGCATAATGTTAAGGCTAAACACACATATTCATAAAAAGCACATGTCTTAACTCCAGAAAAATATCGAAAACTTCTCGGTGGCGTGTGCATGAATGCACATGAGTGCTTGCACACACTTGTGGGTGAGTGACACAGACTGTGAACACCATTTCTGAGCGTTTGGATGCATGTATGGTTTCTTCATTAAATTCCCAGCATGATAAGTGTCGTATTGTACCGAAACAACAACAACAACACACCTGTAAGTTTTCTGTAGGGAGCGGCCTTCTGATTCCTTTCCAAAAAAAAAAAAAATTCTATACACAGAACATGAACCTGTTGTTTGTGATACATCACAACAAATTTAATACTGGGATGTACATTGTTAACAAATCTTCCTAATTCTTGGAGTCTGTCCTCAGTCCCCAGACATATACTGAATAGATCATCCAGGCATTTATTCTATAGTGACATTCAACCTCATGCAATTTATTTTCCATTCAATAGTTCATTCAAATGTAATCATATAAAGATAGTCTAAGTCAGGGACGTCCAACTCCCAAGAGACTGCGATCTACTCACAGAATAAAAAAACTGGAAGTGATCTACCCATTTTTTTGGGTGGGGCAGGTCAAAGCTGTGGGTGGGACCAAATGCTCCTTTTCCTCCATGGACAAAAATGAGCCTGCGGACTTCTAACAACCGGGGGTCGACCTGTTGGACACCCCTGGTCTAAGTCAAATGCAAATCTGCAGCCTGTTGTTTTATCTGAAATTTGCCATAACAATCTTCCCTGAAACTGAGCTTGCTGATTTCTTTAGTGCTAGTTCTGCTAAAGCACAAATGAAGCCTGGTGTGTGTGTGATGCTTTCATTTTGGTTAATATATCCTCAGTCACTGCACAGAATGTTGGCTTTTAAAGCCCGTGCAAAGTACTGAGCCAGATATTAGTTGAACCTAAATGAACGTTGTTGGTGCTGGCCATCTGTCACGGAGGCTTGAGCTGAGATTCCTGCATTGCAGGGGGTTGGACTAGATGAGCCTCAGTGGTCCCTTCCAAGTTTACAATCCTATGATTCTAAGTAACTAAAATCAGGGAATTCTCTCTTTGGTGTCAGTTTTTCCAAAAAAAAGCCGCTCAGATTTGGGTTTTGAGATATGCCCCTGGACAAATGCTTCACCCATTAAACATGCTATATCTTATATAAATTGTACACATGGGGATATTTTCACAAGGAATACGCTACAGACAACCTTGCCTTGCTGTCCAGATGCTTCCTGAACCCATCCCTTTGTCTCCTTGAGAACCAAGCAGTTCCCCTTTATCTGATGGCTTGGTGAGAACATCCTCCCTATTTTTCAGCTTTCTGCAAGGTCAAATTTCCCTCTGAGGTTCAAGTTAAGGCAAACAGGCGTGGCTTGCCATTGTACAGTTGCTCCCTCTCCTTGGATGACTTGATCCTGAGAGCCCCCTCATTGATGGGTTGCTGGAAGAGAGATTAAAAGCGGGTTTTCATCCAAGAACAGCCTTTTCAGGTAAATCTAGTTTTTAAATCTAATTTCCCCTGATTTTGCTATTCGGGTTGTGGTTCCGCTATGGTGCGAAAGGAGCAATGTTTCGGAGCTGGAATGAAAGGCAAGACTCCCTTTGCATGACCTTAAATCTAATTCAGAAAATTTAAAAGTTGCTGAGGTTGAATACTGCTTGGGTCTTGAAAGTTTGGGTCTGTGTCCTGTCCTGGGTCTCTTCCCATACTGTCCTCTGACAAAAAAAAAGATGAATGTTTGCTGTCAGAAGGGCTGGATGCAGCTAGGGTCCTTTTTATTCTGATATGTGTTGATGATCCTCTATCTCTTACTGTGGCCATCAAGTGGGCTAATGGAACTTGATATATTGATGCGTAAATCTTGGTGACTCCTCTCCAAGGAGAAATCACAAGTAACTGATCCAAAGGGAACTATCCGTCTTTCTTCACAATGACTCACTTCATTCCAGTGGTTTGGGGGCTCCCCAAAATAAAATGCTAGTTCGAATAAGGTGGATTTCTTAGTTGGAACGAGGTGGGTTTCTTAGAAGCTGTCTCGCAGACATTTGAGACAAACTCTTCCTGGCTGCAATGTTCTTAAAAACTTTCAGCATTCATTCGCAGCCAGGGAAGATGGGGGTTTGCAAGTCTTTGTTCTTTTGCAGTGAATTTTCAAGCTCTACCTTAGCTTATTTTACTTTAGATGCCCAAGAAACTCCCTTCTCTGCCCAGGGACTTGCATGTCGATTTCCCCCCTGTATCTTGGACTTCCTATCCCCTTTGTTGCTGAAAAGGCCCCAACGTCTCCAGCCCAGCAGCGAACCCCCCAACAAGGAAAGGGATTAAACTCTTTCCCAATCCAATCTGCTGTTGTCATTTTTCTGTCCAGCCAGGTCCTTCTTTCTTGGGGAGGGGATGCTCTCTTCCTCCTCACTTATCATGCCCCCCCTCCCCAGAATCTATGTGTCGTCAAAATCCATAGCATCCCTCCATAAAAATGCATATTTTGCTCTCAGCCATTGCCTCCCATCTGCCTTCCCCTGAGTTTTACCCAGTGCCGGATTTAGGGATAAGCTAAACAAGCTATACTGTAGCTCAGGGCCCCACTCTCTTGGGGGCCCCAAAAAATTTAAAGGGGAAAAAAAAACAACCCTGGGTGTACATTTCCAAAATATAAGATTAAAAACAAATAAAATAAAACTGACATACAGCAACAGTGCTTTGTGTTGTGTAGGCTCCTGTGATGTAAGTAACGGGCCCCGTTTGCTAAAACATCACTGGTTTGCTATTATTATTAATCTAGAGACTAGATTATGAGTCTTTGTAAATTGTGTTTCTAAATGAACTTTTGTTATTGCCAAATGCCAATGTGTTTGCATTATTAAGTTTGTTATGAATAAAAAATCATTTTAAGTTAGAGCTTAATAATTATTTCACTATTAATATACTTCTTCTTAATTGTATTTCACTATTAATATACTTCTTAATTGTATTTCAGTTCAACAATTACTTTGATAAAATACATATTTTGTTATGTGCAAATGGCTTTAGATACCTATGAGGTCCATAAATTGCCACACAGCATATATTCAACACAAAAAACAGCGACAATTTGCTGTTGACAAAGGACAGCTGGACATATAAAAGGCCCCATTGCCTTCGGTGGCTTAGGGCCTCATCACACCTAAATCTGGCCTTGCTGAAGCCCCACAGATTCTCTCCCCAAATTCCTTCCTTCCCTGGAAATCCTTTCTGTTTCAGGAATTGTTATAAGAATACGTGAAACATGGACAGAGAGGTGACCTGCCATGTTCATTCTCCTTTTGCCATTGCTGTTCTGTGCCACTCCGCCACTCCAATCCATTCCAGTCCTGGCCACAAGAGAAGCCATGTCAGAAAAAATAAAAAAATAAAAATATTCCTTCCAGCAGCACCTTAGAGACCAACTAAGTTTGTTCTCTAAGGTGCTACTGGAAGGAATTTTTATTTTATTTTTTATTTTGTTTTGACTGTGGCAGACCAACACGGCTACCCACCTGTAACTGGAACCCTGTCAGAAAAGTGTGTCAGGAAAACCCTCTCAAAACCCCCCACCTTCTGAATGCGAAGTCTGAGGAAAACACCTCACTTAATCGCAACACCTTCCGCCATCAAGATAAAAATCTGCATAATGTGTTTAGCAGTTTAGCGATTTCTTTAGCAAATGTCTCAGTGTGTTTAGCAAATTCCTTTTTTGGGTGGGGTGGGGTGGCGGGACAGGAAAAAACACTCGACACTTTTCGTGCCACCCTGCAAGAAAGGAACATCTCCATTAACACTCCCAAACACTCCAAGGATCTCACAAAAACTCTACTTACCTCATGCTAATCTTCCTTTTCGCGCCCTTTCTGTACCATTGGACTGAATGAGAATTAAAAGGTATACAGTATAAGGCAAAGATCTCTTTTGTTCTGGGTTCCCTCTCCGTCCCGGAGCAGAGCCTAGCAACAGTGCTCTTTCCGAGGCTTCAGACCTCCCTACGAGGCTGAGACCCCTTAATGTTGTTGTTCAGTCGTCCCCTTCTCCTTGCGCCCTCCATCTTTCCCAACATCAGGGTCTTTTCCAGGGAGTCTTCTCTTCTCATGAGGTGGCCAAAGTACTGGAGCCTCAACTTCAGGATCTGTCCTTCCAGTGAGCACTCAGGGCTGATTTCTTTAAGGATGGATAGGTTTGATCTTTTTGCAGTCCATGGGACTCTCAAGAGTCTCCTCCAGCACCAGAATTCAAAAGCATCAATTCCTCGGGGATCAATAAATTCTATTACAAAACCAAGTGATACCTCCGCCGCGATGCACCCATTTCCCTGACCATATTCTAGTTCCCTCCTTCATGGAACCCAGACTTGCTTTTAAGGAAAACTCTTGCGTGGGTTTTTTAACTAATTTTTGAGTCCTGTCACCTCCAGCCGATGTCGTTTGAGTTCCTGTTAGACTCTCTGTAGCTGTTTTCATTTTCGTTTCTGCTGGACAACTCCCAAGTTAGCCAAAGCAGTTAAGAGTTTTGTCTAGTGACTCTTAAATTCCTTAAAGCAGGGGCCAGCAAACTTTTTCAGCAGGTTGCAGGTCCATTGTCCCTCAGACCTTGGGGGGGCAGACTATATTTTTTGGGGGGGAGACAATGAACGGATTCCTATGCCCCACAAATGACCCAGAGATGCATTTTAAATAAAAGGACACATTCCACTCATGGGCCATTCCATTGTCACGGGTGGGACACTTTGGCCATGTTTTTGGTATTCACACATGTGTAACAATGTAAATATACATAAAAATTAACAACCAAAATTTAAACTATGTTCTTAATAAGATACTGAACATTTTACTAATTTTTTATTATTTTTATGGATATTTTTGACAATTTTATTAAATGTTAAAAGTGTTGTCACGGGTGGGACAAAAAAAGGACATGGAGCTTGAGATAAGTTTGATTTATGGAAAAACTCTGTGAGTTGGGAGGTGAATCAATGATAAACTCAGCATATCTGTTTAAATCAATGTTTATTGGTTACAACTATGCAATCAGGAATTAAGTTTAAGAAATTTAACGATACAAAATTAAGGAAAAAATGCTGTCACGGGTGGGACAATCATCAGAAAACTTTTAACTTGAACACTTCTGTGAAGACTACGTGGGTGGACTTTTGAAAAGAAGGTCCATAAAATAAACTTCTTTTGTCTTTAGCTTTTAAAAAAATGGTTAGACTGCACATTTGGAATCTTCCTCACCAAAGTCCAGCGCTCATCTAGCATTCTTATCAGGCTCATTTTTCATGGAATGGCCCTCATGTAAAAACACGCTGAGTCTAGGACCGTCCGCGGTTTGGATTGAGAAGGCGATTGGGCCGGCTCCGGCTCCCGGGCCTTAGGTTGCCTACCCATGCCTTAAAGGCTAGCAGGTGTTTCTGGCTGCCATCTGTTTTATATAGTTTAGGCCAGTGTTTTTCAACCTTTTTTGGGCAAAGGCACACTTGTTTCATGAAAAAAATCACGAGGCACACCACCATTAGAAAATGTTAAAAAATTTAACTCTGTGCCTATATTGACTATATATAAAGTAATTTTTCAATTTTTCCCACGGCACACCAGGCAACATCTCGCGGCACACTAGTGTGCCGCGGAACAGTGGTTGAAAAACACTGGTTTAGGCCCACGCTGTCCCCACAATACACTTCATCCGTGTTTCTTCCTACCGGTATCTGTTCAAAGGCCCTCTGCTGCACAATACCAAATGTAACAATTCACTGATAAATGTATCTAGTTGGTCTCTAAGGTGCAACTGGAAGGATTTTTTTGATTTTATATTTTGTTTTGGGGAAACTTCAGAAATTCATATAGACATGTGAGCTCAGCTACCCAACAGCCCCCTCTGCCTGAGTGATAATCCCTGGCATCCTGATACCTGAGTGCCAGACAGGTAGCCATTCCAGAAATAACAAAACCCAGATGAAGACAAAAGGGTGTGATTAACTTGGCTGGGAAACAGGGAAATGTAAATATCTCTTTTGTTTCACTTGATGGGTGTTTGGTGGAGGGCAAGGGGAGGCATGGGGCAGGGTCCAGGATGCTCAGGTTACTTCCACCAAACCTCCACTTTCATGATGTAACCATGATGTATTAGTGATGTAGGTTTTTTTGGGGGGGGGTAACATGGGGATTATGGGACGCCAGTAGCACTGTGGGTTAAACCACAGAGCCTACGGCTTGCTGATCAGAAGGTCGGCGGTTCGAATCCCTGCAGCGGGGTGAGCTCCCATTGCTCGGTCCCTGCTCCTGCCAACCTAGCAGTTCAAAAGCACGTCAAAGTGCAAGTAGATAAATAGGTACCGCTCTGGCGGGAAGGTAAATGGCATTTCCGTGCGCTGCTCTGGTTCTCCAGAAGCAGCTTAGTCATGCTGGCCACATGTCCCATAAATTCTACGCCTGCTCCCATGGCCAGTAATATAATAATAATAATAATAATAATAATAATAATAATAATAATAATTTATTTATACCCTGCCCATCTGGCAGGGTCTTCCCAGCCACTCTGGGTGGCTTCCAACAAATATTAAAATACATTAAAATAAAGTAAAGCAAGATGAGCACCGCAACCCCAGAGTCGGACACAACTGGACCCTAACGGTCAGGGGTCCCTTTACCTTTACCTAAAGGTTAAAGGTAAAGGGACCCCTGACCATTAGGTCCAGTCGTGTCCGACTCTGGGGTTGCGGTGCTCATCTCGCTCTATAGGCCAAGGGAGCCGGTGTTTGTCTGCAGACAGCTTCCAGGTCATGTGGCCAGCATGACAAAGCCGCTTCTGGCGAACTAGAGCAGCGCACGGAAATGCCGTTTAGCGGTACCTATTTATCTACTTGCACTTTTTGGTGTGCTTTCGAACTGCTAGGTGGGCAGGAGCAGGGACCGAGCAACGGGAGCTCACCCCATCGCAGGGATTCGAACCGCCGACCTTCAGATCGGCAAGCCCTAGACTCTGTGGTTTAACCCACAGCGCCACCTGGGTCCCTAACATGGGGATTAGCAGCTAATAAAAGTTGGAGTCTCCCTTTGTGCAGGGCTTCCATCTTGTTTAATCTCGAAGCAGGTGGGAGCCCTGTCGGGACAGTCTTCAATAAAGACCAAGCCTACTGGCTGCTGTTTTGCTCTGTTATTCTTGGCTGGTGTTTTTATTTTTTTGTCCAAGGGCGCCCTCAGATTTCTCTGTTAACCTTACAACATGACGCTCTTTATCTCAGGGTTGTGGGTTCAAGCCTCACATTGGGCAAAAGATTCCTGCATTGCAGGGGGTTGGACTAGATGACCCTTGGGGGTCCCTAGGATTCAATCTCCAAGGTGGTATACATACTTCTCCCTTCTCTCCATTCCTGTGAGGTACGTTAGGCTGAGAGCCTCTGAGGTGACCCTGTGGGATAATCCTGGCTTTTATACCCCCCCCCCCCCATTTTATTGTTTTTATCTGTTTTGTAAACCTCTTAGGTTTGGTTTTATGAAATAAATAAAACAAACAAATAAAAAATGGCTGACTTGGGGGGGGATTTGAACCTTGGTCTCTCCCAGGTCTTTGCCCCATGCTTTTTTGTTGTTGTTAAATAATTTTTATTAATTTTCAATTACCAAAAATCCAATACGTGCCGTATTATATTCACACAAATGAATTACATAGGCAATAATAAATTTTGTTTGGCTTCCCACATGCTGTACTTCAAGGCCTGATTCCCTTTAGTTCTGCCTCCAGACTTTTGCTCAAACCAAATACAAGCCACTCTTGATAAAATCCTTTATACCACAGCTACAATAATTAACTTCAGTTCGCATTAACACATATGGCAATAATTCGCAAGTGAAGTTCTCCTTTCTTCTTCCTGTGTGAGGTTTTAATTTCCACCAGTTGTTCCTTTAATTCTTTACCAAGTATTATGTCCATATTCGTTATTCCTGATCCCCTTGTGGCTTACGGCTTGAAGTTACTCTGGAGAAGTCCCTCTCTTTGTTCTCAACTCTTCTGATTGCAGCTGTAAAATTCCACTTTCCATTTCAGGCAAGGGAGTATCGCCCCCCACGCTTAAACCAGTCAGCCCACCCCACCCCTTTTACCAGCTCAATGAATTCATTCCCCTGACCCTACCCCATTAGAAGCACGATTCAGAACAGCGATTTGCACAACCCACTAAGGAAGATAATAGCATAGTAAAATTAAAAAAACAGTAACAAGTGACTGCACATTTTATTCAAAATTCAAAATTCAGTCGAAACATTAAGTTGAACCAATTCAACAAAACAAAATCAAAAATTCTTTCCAGTAGCACCTTAGAGACCAACTGAGTTTGTTCTTGGTTGAGAACAAAGTTGATTAAAAAAAAACCAGCTTTCCAAAGTCTAAAATCCAAGTGCACCTCTAGCAAACACACACTGCCCCCCACTTGCCTCTTGTTGTTGTTGTTCAGTCGTGTCCGACTCTTCGTGACCCCATGGACCAGAGCACGCCAGGCACGCCTATCCTTCACTGCCTCTCGCAGTTTGGCCAAACTCATGCCAGTCGCTTCGAGAACACTGTCCAACCATCTCATCCTCTGTCGTCCCCTTCTCCTTGTGCCCTCCATCTTTCCCAACATCAGGGTCTTTTCCAGGGAGTCTTCTCTTCTCATGAGGTGGCCAAAGTACTGGAGCCTCAGCTTCAGGATCTGTCCTTCCAGTGAGCACTCAGGGCTGATTTCCTTAAGAATGGATAGGTTTGATCTTCTTGCAGTCCATGGGACTCTCAAGAGTCTCCTCCAGCACCATAATTCAAAAGCATCAATTCTTCGGCGATCAGCCTTCTTTATGGTCCAGCTCTCACTTCCGTACATTACTACTGGGAAAACCATAGCTTTAACTATACGGACCTTTGTCGGCAAGGTGATGTCTCTGCTTTTTAAGATGCTGTCTAGGTTTGTCATTGCTTTTCTCCCGAGAAGCAGGCGTCTTGCCTCTTAGCACCCCCTAGCAAACCCCCCACCAAATTTGGGAAACCAGTGCTCTAACCACTGCTCCTCGCTGCCTTTCCACCCAGTGGGATTCTGCCCCTCCCATTCTTTGGAACATCCCTCCCATCGCAAAAGTTCATCCCTCTGCCTCCATTTTTGTCTTAATAATAATTTTTATTAATTTTCAATTACAATCCGATAATAGCCTCATGATCACAATACCAATTTATAATGCAATTATTAATACCAATCGTTCAAAACCCTCTGTCTCCTGGCCAATAAATGCATGGTTTGCACAGCCTCTGGAGGTTCGTCTCAGCTGAAACCGTGTTCAGCTGAACTTTTTTTCTTTCCTTTTCCCCCTTTCTATGGAAACTTTTGTTTAATTCTCGTTATGTTTTTGTGCGAGGGCCTCTGTGGAATTCCCAGCTGCCTTGGTTAAAAGGTTTAATGGCCTGCCTGTTTTTCTGATCTTCTGTAGGAGACGAGGATTCTTGGAAGACAGAAGAAAACCCACTTCCCCAGAAACCAAGGGGGCACGGCCAGACAGGGCTGCAGTTGTTGCCAGCCTCCACTTCCGCTTCCGCTGAGATCTCAGTACAGAGAGAGGGCTGGGGGCAGGGAGCCTCTTCTGAGACACCCACAAGAAAGAGAGAGAGCAGGTGGCCAAGCATAACTGCAGGACTCATTTCAAGAGGTCACCTCGGGCAGAAAGCGCCGACCCAGGAGCCATCCCCCTCACCCCACATCGGACTGACCTGAAGACCTGCCAACGTCGCCTTCAAGAAGCCCAGGACCAAGAAAGGGGTGGGAGAGAGAGAGAGAGAGAGAGAGAAACACATCGACACCAACCTTGGTGCAAGAGATCTCAGCTGGAGATGACACCATTCCCAAGGCCCACCACCCAGTGGCAAGAGAAATGGCTCGCCGAGCTCCAGCAGGCCACCGATTTTGAGGAGGCCGTCCAGGAGCTCACAAAGGACCTCTCCGCAAAAGGCAGGAGGGCAGCCCAGGGCAGAAAGAGAAGCCCCCCTCAGCACCAGGACGCCGTGGCCGCAAGGAACATCCAGTTCTTGTACGATGTCAACAAGAGCGAAGCCCTGAGAAACATCCTCGAGCCCGCCGCTCCTCCTTGCGAGATCCCCGCAAAGGAGCTCCACAAACACTTCTCCGAAGTGTTCGGCAGCGAGGGCTGGGGTCTTTCCCCGTGCCCACGTGGCTGGCCTCGCCTTCCTACCATGCGTGGCTCCGCCGCCCTCGAGAGAGACTTCGCCCCGAGAGAGGTCAAGGAGATGCTCCGCTGCGTCAAGAAGAGGAACGCGGGGAAGGATAAGCTGACGCCCGCCTTTCTGAACCAGCAAGACCCCGGGTGCCTGGTGCTCACCGCCGTCTTCAACCGGTGCAAGCGGCAGCGTTGCGCTCCCTCTGAGTGGAAGAGGGCGGAGACCGTCCTCATTTTCAAAGGCGGCGACGCCAAGGAGCCAAAGAACTGGAGGCCCATCGCCCTGTGCAACACCCTTTACAAGATGTATGCCCGGTGTCTCAACCGCCGCATCACCAACTGGGTTGTCGAGGGTGGCGCCATCAGCCCGCAGCAGAAATATGCCATGGGAAGCATCTTCATCTTGCAGGCTGTGATGGATGAGTCCCGGCGTTCGGGGCAGGAGTTCGCCCTCGCCAAGCTGGACCTGTCCAGCGCCTTCAGCTCCATCCCTCACCAGCACATCTTCCACGTGCTGTCAGAGCTCGGCATGCCCGAAGGGCTCCTGGGCATGGTCCACGATCTGTATAATGGGTGCACTGCGACCCTGTCCAAGCTGGATTGCCCAGAGATCCCGATCCGGAAGGGGCTGAAGCAAGGGTGCCCTCTGAGCCACATCATGTTCAAGCTGGCAATGGAGCCGGTCGTACGACACATCGCTGCTCGATCCGTTGGATTCGTTCTGCACGGCCGGAAGATCGACGTCTTGGCTTACGTCGACGACCTGGTGCTCGTGGCCAGTAGCAAGAAAGGGCTGCAGGACGCATTGGACGCCGCCACCGAGGCCACCCGCTGGGTGGGCTTGCGCTTCAACACCGCCAAGTGTGTCTCTCTCCACGTCCGACAAGGCCAGGTCCTGCCAACCGAGTTCGCCATCCAGGGAGAAGCGATGACCCGCCTTAGGAGAGGGGAACCGTTCAAGTACCTGGGGGTTCTCCTGAGCTTCCCCGAACAGCCGTCCTACAAGGCCTTCTTCCGAGAGTGGATCGCAGAAGTGGGGAAGATTGACAGTTCGCTGTTGGCCCCCGGGCAAAAGATGGACGCTCTCAAGACTGTCCTGCTGCCCAAAATCTCTTCCTTCCTGAGAGGGCCGCCGGTCGCGAGGAAATGCCTCGAGGAAGCTGACGCCGTCGTCGTCAACATGGCGAACAGGTGGCTCGGGGTGGCCCGTGACACCCTCCGCGCCCCCAGGCAGTATGGAGGACATGGGATCCTGGAAATGGGGCACCTGGCTGATGTTGCAGCAATCGCCCACGTCTTCTTTCTGCTGACCAGCCCGGACGCCACCGTGAGATCGGTGGCGCAAGGTGCCTTTTCCAACGCTGTTGCGGAGGAGCTGAACTTGCGTGCCTATCCCTCTGGCGTAGCGCTGGCCAGGTACCTGAACAGGTCCCCAAGAGGCCATTTCAGGCCTGGCGGAGGAGTCAGCCCCTGGCACCAGGCTGCCAATGCCACCTGGCATCTCAGCAGATCCATTCAACTCCAGTGGGTCTGTAATGAAAGGCATGTGTTTGGCATGCAAATATGGAGAGGTGGCAACAGGCAGCTGTTCTCGGCTGAGAATAGGAGGAGCCTAGAAGATGCTCTGAAGGATATCATCTGCAAGAGCTATCCAAGCAACCCTGGGTGGAATTAGGTCTGGTGTGGCTCAGTCACAAGGCAAAAGCCCCTGCCATTCTCCTGCAAGCTGACGCCAGACTCTTAACCTCGGACACTCTGCAGATGAACTCTCTCGACCTTACCAATGCTCAGAGGGGGAGAACAATTGACTTTCAGTCTGTTTCCACACAGTGTGCTCTCTCCCTGCAGGTGTCTCGAGTGCTTCACATGGTATGTAACTATGGGTGGGTAGGAACTGGACAATTGGGTCCCGGGAGTGAATTGGTGGAAAGGGTAGGAAAAAAAGGTAAAAGGGTTGCATTCAATTCATTTTGACTCGGACCCATTGAAATCAATGGCCACGGCTAACATCGGTCCATTGGTTTCATTGGGTCTAATTGCAGAAAAAGCTAACTTAAATACAACCCACAGGGATTAAGCATTTAGAAGAACAAGCCTTGCTGAAGAAGGATCAGTGCGGCTTCTATAAAGGGGAATCTTGCCTCGCCAAACTTCTGGAATTTTTTTTTTATGGGAGTGCCAATCGGCATGCTGATAAAGGTGGATCTGGTGGATACTGTGTATATACATGTTCCAAAATGTTTTTGACAAAGTCCCTTGTCGCCAACGAAATTTAGCTGCCGTGTAATAATAATACTAATAATACTAATAATAATTTTTATTATTTATATCCCGCCCTCCCCAGCCAAAGCAGGGCTCAGAGCAGCTAACAACAAGTAAAAATAGCACAGTGTACATAAAATCACGCAGTCAATTGCTTAAAATACATTCTAAAATCAATTCAGAATCAAATGAATGGCAACCATTGGGTTAGAGTTCTATGAGGATTACAGAAAGGGGTGTGTGTGTGTCAGACTGTGCCTTCGCCAAAGGCCTGGTGTAACAGCTCTGACTTGCAGGGCCCTAGTCCTGCAGGGACCTAGTCTCTTGTGACAGAGAGTTCCACAAGATCGGGGCCACGGCCGAAAAGGCCCTGGCTCTGGTCGAGGCCAGCCTAACCTCCCTGTGGCCCGGGATCTCCAAGATGTTTTTATTTGAAGAACGTAAGGTCCTCCATGGGAGAGTCGGTCCTGTAGGTACGAGGGTCCTAGTCTTTAAAGGTTAAAACCAGGACCTTAAACTTGACCCTGTACTCCACCGGGAGCCAGTGCAGCTGGTATAGCATTGGGTGAATGTGATCCCGCGGCGAGGAAGGACCCCGTAAGGAGTCTCGCCGCGGCATTCTGGACCCGTTGGAGTTTCTGGGTCAGTCTCAAGGGCAGCCCCACATAGAGTGAATTACAGTAATCAAGCCTGGAGGCTGCCGTCGCGTGGATCACAGTGGCCAGGTCAGGGCGAGAGTGGTAAGGAGCCAACTGCTTAGCTTGGCAGAGATGGAAAAACGCCCGTTTTGTTACAGCTGCAACCTGCGCCTCCATAGAGAGGGAGGCGTCGAAGATCACACCCAAGCTCTTAACGGACGGCGGTGGCACTAATTGCGCCCCCGCAAGAGATGGGAGTTGGCCCCCCAATCCCTTATCGTCCTGACCCAGCCAAAGCACCCCTGTCTTTGAAAGATTTAAGGAGAGCCGTCCTGTGTGTTCGTAACTCCAAGTGTTGTTAGACTCCCAGCTGCCTTCAGCTTGATCCAGTGCAGTCAATGATCAGGCACGATGGGAGTTGTAGTCCAACCACTTCAGGAGACCACAGCATTGGCTACGGCTGACCTCTAAGAAACCTGCAAGCAGGATCCAAGCGCCTGCATTTTTTCAGCATCTGATATTCAGAGACATTGCCGCCTCCGGACACCTCTGGAGGCTGAGCATGCATATCACGGCTAGGAGTCATCAATAGCCTCTATCTGACATTAATTTGTCCAATTCTATTTTAAAGACATCTAGGTTAGCAGGAAGGGAGGGCAAGAAGTATAAGAGCGGTGGCAATGTAAAATGATTAAAAAGGGCTGGGGAAAGACATATAAGGATTTGAAGAGAATGTGGGAAATGATTGTTGTTAAAAAAAAAAAAAACTGAAGTTACGATACTGAGATGTACAGGATTTGATGGACTTGTTGAGAGAAAGGCTTGGTTCCTGTATTTGAGAGTGGATCCCAGGCCAAAACCCGCCCATCTCTACAGAAGGAAGAAGCCATCGCCAAAGAAGCTAAAGAAGACTGGCAAAACATATCATTGAACTATGTGGGACATATTAGATAATTTGAAACCTAAAAAAGGGGGACGATTATTGAATGCATTTTTTTTAAGCTTTGCGTATAGATTTCTACATCGGTACAACCTTTAAAAGTCCCCTGTAATAGGATGAAAAGGTTTCAAAATTGGATTGTTATAAGAATGTAAGGTTTTATGGACGTGCATGAATAAGTACTAAACAATGAAACCAAGAGGGGGAGTGGAGGGAAGTCAACTAAAATGATGGTTTAAAAATTTGTTCATGATATATATATATATATATATATATATATATATATATATATATACATACACACACACACACACATTGCTCTTTTTATGCATTGTTGTTATTTTTATTTTATTGTTTTTTTGGGGGAAATGAATAAAATGTCATTGCAAAAAAACAACAACATAAAAATTAAAGCCATCTAGGTTGGTGGCCATCACTGCCTCCTGTGGCAGGGAGTTCCACATTTTAACTAGAACGACATGTATATATTGATGGGGCTCAATGACCAATCCGGAAAGAGAGTCGAGTCACGACATGAAAGGAAGTCTTTGGCACAACCATTATTTATTTCCTTAGGGTTTTTTTTTAGATTGGCAGGAATTTCGCCCCCTCTCAGCCAGCCTAGCCACTTGCTACAGCCACTTCAGGCTCTGTTGCCGTTTCGTTCATCTTCTCTGATTGCTAACTTTTTCTCGTGAGCCGCCTCCCAAAAACCCTTTTCGGGTTAAAAAGCAGGATGTTCCACTGCTGAAAAATCATGGCACCCGTGGCGAAGATGACTTAGCATAGTTCAGCCACTGCTAACATACTATATCTCATAAAGCGCCGGCTTGTTTCGCACTCTGCACGTCATACAATCTCCATCTGACATTGCTTTCATCTGAATATGTTTTGTGGCAGTTTGCATTAGTGCAGGTAGAAATGAAACCAACCAACCGCAATCTCAAGCATTTCTAATAATTTCTAATGTCTGATCAACATTCTTTGGCCTTTGAAATGTGTTTGTGGGAGGGGGGTTAAAGTTTTGTTTTTTTACCTTGTTTTCATTATGTATCGTGTGTTTTTATTTTGTATTTTTTATACTGTGAACCACCCTCGTATCTTTGGATGAAGGGCGGTGTACAAATTTAATTAATAAATAATTTTTTTAAAAAAAAAAAAAATCTTGTTGGCCCTTTGAACATGTCTGAACCAGGTAACTGTGCCCCTGACCAAGGAATGGGTTGGAAGTTTAATTCCTCTGCAAAATACTGAAGAATATCTGTCCTGAAGCCATGGACACCATACATAGATTTGTGAAAGATAACAACAATAAGGGGGTGTCAGTCTTGTGATCCTTTCCATTTTACGCCCAGGTGCTTAGAGAATAACTTGCACCTAAATATTAGTAGGGTGGCGCTGTGGGTTAAACCACAGAGCCTAGGGCTTGCCAATCCTGCCCACCTAGCAGTTCGAAAGCACGTCAAAGTGCAAGTAGATAAATAGGTACCGCTCCGGTGGGAAGCTGTTGTAGGAAAAATCTGCCCTTATTCCCTTATGGGGTACACAAGAGCCCTTGCAAAGTCCTTTGCAGGTTCTCCATTGGTAGGAGTAAAAAACAGAGGCCAACCAGAGAAAATTGAGAAGCAAAGCAGCTAGTAAGCTTGATCTTTATTGAAGCTGTTGCAACAACGGTGTTTTCAGGGAAAAGACCCAGAACAAAGCAGGCATGCTCTTATAAAGACATTTCAAAATCCCTCCTGGAGTCTAGCCCACCCCCAGAAACAGCATCCAATCACAGAAGAGGTTATCCCAAGACCACCACCAGCCCAGATACATCAGAGCTACATCACAAATTGGGAGGGTCAGAGGAGGTGACTTGGGAATTTTCCACACCTGTGCCATCTCTCCTTGCCCCCTCCCAGACACACATTTCTGCAAAACAAAAGGTTTCCTGCCCTGGCCTTAGAGCTAATGGCTGTTCCTTTGTGAGGAAAATGTCCCATCATCTGGCCCTCAGGCAGAGACTTCTCACCTCCTCCGTACAGATGAAAACACTTGGCCAGCTTGGAGTCAAAATGGAGTGAGGCCTGTCTCCCTGTGCTGTTTTCAGACATGTGGCTGTTGTGTCATGGGTTCTGGTAGCAATAAGTCCAGCAACACTTCTTAGTGAACAGCTCTTTATTATAGGGATAGGACAAGACTGGGGAATAGGGGGTATGGAAAGCTCTATTTATAGACACATTGGGACAGAGGGAAAAGATACATTTTAGCGGGAACCAATAATATTCAAACTTTCCGGCGGGACCCAATCAGGCTGTGGATTGTGATTGTACTCTTTAAATTGACCAATAACATAACCTTACCCGGTAGACAGAATATCTTATTTAATACACAACAGTGGCCTTATTTGTTTGGTACATTAATAACAATTATTATATATGAAAGACCTTAAAATTCTTATAACAAAGGTAAACGGCGTTTCCGTGCGCTGCTCTGGTTCGCCAGAAGCGGCTTTGTCATGCTGGCCACATGACCCAGAAGCTGTACGCCGGCTCCCTCAGCCAGTAAAGCGAGATGAGCGCCGCAACCCCATAATCATCCGTGACTGGACCTAACGGTCAGGGGTCCCTTTCCCTAAATATTGTTAAGACAAAGGAGATGGTGTTAGACTTTCGGAGGAAGAGAGGGGGACCTGCTCCGTTGTATATCGGGGGGGGGCTGTGTGGAGAGAGTCTCCTCCTTTAAATTCCTGGGAGTTTGCCTTAGTGAGGACCTCACTTGGCAAATCAACATAACTCAGGTGGTCAGAAAGGCCCAACTCCTCAGGGTCTTGCGAAAGAATAATGTCAAAAGACTACTGATGACCTCCTTCTACTTGGTCCACAATAGAAAGTGTCCTCTCATATTACAGTATATCACAGTGTGGTACGCTGGCCTGACAGCCACGGACAGGAAGTCTCTACAGAGAGTGGTGAACACAGCACATGGTATCATGGGCTGCCCCATGAGTCCCCAAGATGACATCGCAAGGGATCGTTGCCTTAGGAGAGCGAGAAAAATTCTCAGGGATGACTCACACCCCGGCCATCACCTCTTTAATCTTCTACCCTCGGGCCGGAGATATACAGGTGAAACTCAAAAAATTAGAATATCGTGGAAAAGTCTATTTATGTAAGCAATTGTTTTCATTAGCTACTGGAGTTTAATATATGAGATAGACTCATGACATGCAAAGCGAGATATGTCAAGCCTTTGCTTGTTATAATTGTGATGATTATGGCGTACAGCTGATGAAAACCCCAAAGTTGAAATTGTTAATTTGGGGTTCTCATCAGCTGTACGCCATAATCATCACAATTATAACAAATAAAGGCTTGACATATCTCGCTTTGCATGTCATGAGTCTATCTCATATATTAGTTTCACCTTTTAAGTTGAATTACTGAAAGAAATGAACCTTTCCACGATATTCTAATTTTTCGAGTTTCACCTGTAAAGTATAATCAGTAAAAAGGTAAAGGGACCCCTGACCATTAGGTCCAGTCGAGTCCGACTCTGGGGTTGCGGCGCTCATCTCGCTCTATGGGCCGAGGGAGCTGGCGTACAACTTCCGGGTCATGTGGCCATCATGACTAAGCTGCTTCTGGAGAACCAGAGCAGTGCACGGAAATGCCGTTTACCGTACCTTCCTGCCAGAGCGGTACCTCTTTATCTACTTGCTTTCGAACTGCTGGGTTGGCAGGAGCAGGGACCGAGCAACAGAAGCTCACCCCTCGCAGTGCTTCAAACTGCCGACCTTCTGATCGCAGGCTAAAAAAATAGCTTCTATCTGTGGGCTGTTAGGCTGTTGAATGCAAAATAACATAGCGAAATTGACTTGTGAGGTGGTGTGTTGCTCGGTAAGGGATTGAGTGTTTGGAGGGGGTGAGGAGGCTCGTTTAATTTTTAATTTCATTGTACACATGTTGTACAATGACAATAAAGGTATTATTATTAGGTGGTATGTATGTGTAAATAAAGCCTCAATTTTTACCTCTACCTACGTCCTCTACCGCCGTCTCCGCTGACCTTCATTCCGAGGAAATGGGAACCCCTGGATTCTCTCCTTGCTCGGATATTGCGGGGTGGCGTGAATTAATATTAAGAATAAATTGAACACAAAGCCCCCCTCCTTTCGGGTTTCTCTCCCCAACTTGTGTGCCGTATGTCAGTGTCAAAAGGGTGCCTCAGCAAACTTCCCCCACCCCCGCACCATGCAAAAGTTGCGTGGCATGACTGATAAAAGTGCCAATTTTCTTGATGGAGTGTATGAGTCATTCTCCTCCTCGCCCTTTTGCACAGAAACTCCCCAAAACAGGCTCATTTGGCTGCGTCACCCCTCAGCCGATGCTCTTATTATTACTGTTTCGAAGAAGGAAACCAGACAGGGTGCGACAGACGTCACTGAGGCCGCTTTGCCGAAAGTCGAACCAAAGAGGTGACAGCGGGGTGTTTGGGAGAGATGAGAAACTGCAGGGGGAGGGAACCGAGATGGTACTGCGGGTCGGGGAGGGGGGTAGGTGGGTGGGTGAAAAAGCCAGCAAACGAGAAACTAAACAAGATTAGACCAAGAGAAGCTAAGAGGGTCTTTTTTGGCTGCCACATGTTTCCAGCCAAGTGTTTTCCTGCCCAAGAATCCTGGGAACGGAGATATGCCAATGGCGCTGGCAACTGTAGTTCTGGGGAAGAGGTAAAGGAGAGTTCCCAGGATCCTTTGGGGGGGGGGAAGCCATGTACCTTAAAGGTTTGGTGGGCTTGCAGCCTGCCAGGAGGACTTGGGGTATCACATGGCAGGGCAAGGAAAGGTGTGCTCTCCTAAGCTGTGGGTTAAACCACAGAGCCTAGGGCTTGCTGATCAGAAGGTCGGCGGTTCGAATCCCCGTGACGGGGTGAGCTCCCGTTGCTCGGTCCCTGCTCCTGCCAACCTAGCAGTTCGAAAGCACATCAAAGTGCAAGTAGATAAATAGGTACCGCTCCGGCGGGAAGGTAAACGGCGTTTCCGTGTGCTGCTCTGGTTCGCCAGAAGCGGCTTAGTCATGCTGGCCACATGACCCGGAAGCTGTACGCTGGCTCCCTCGGCCAGTAACGCGAGATGAGCGCCCCAACCACAGAGTCGGACATGACTGGAACCTAATGGTCAGGGGTCCCTTTACCTTTACCTTTAAGCATGTTCACACTCCTGTCTCTGAGACTTTTGTGCTGGCTCGGTGAGGTCCACAGAATGGAAGAGGGCAGGATCCCACCCAAGGACGCGCCTCTACGGTATGGTTACCAGATTTTTTTCAATGAATCCGGGGACACTTTTTATTTTTTATTTTTTTTGAAGCTGAGTAGCAATAGGGAGTTAGTAGTGGGGATGGTGAAGCTAAAGACCCTGGGCCCAAGCACAGATGCATAATGTATAAAGGGGCAAATGTTTCGCACCCTGTGAAACATAAATGCACCGACCGCCCACATCTCCCAGGCCTTCCCCGATCTCCTGCCCCCTTCTCCCTTTGTTTTGCCAGATTGGGGGAGGCTTGGGAGTCGCGGGCGGGCGGCACACCGTTGCCCAGTTTTTTTTAAAAAACTCTGCGCATTTATGTTTCACAGGGTGCAAAAGAAGGGCTTTGCACATTGCCTGGCAGAGAAACCACACCCCTAGAGCCCCTCCTGGGCAACGGCCGCCCGACTGCAACTCCCGAGCCTCCCCCGCTCTGTCAAAACGAAAGGGGGAAGGGGGAAGGAGATCTGTACTTCTGGACGTCCCCGGTTCCCCTTCAGCAGTGGCGGCAGCAGTGAGCAGCTCCTGAAGCCAGCCAGAGCCAACTGTACTACCAGGCTGGCTTCGGGTTGCTGAGGCCACCGCTGCCAGGGCCATCTTAAGTATATCAGGCACCCTGGTGCGACGGCGAACTCGCACTCTGCCGGGCAGCCGGAGGACGCAGCGGGGACGGCGAAGTCATGCTCCCGCGCTCTGTTGGGACGGCCAACTCGTGCTCCCACGCTCCGCCGGGCAGCTGTAGGACACGCCGCAGTGGCCGCTGCCGGCGGGGCTAGAGGGCGGAGGCGCCCTCCAGGCCATGGTGCCCTGGCACCTTACACCAGTAGGCTCAATGGTTAAGACGCCTCTGGCCGCTGCCATGTTTCCTGGGGACAGATTTGCAAATCTGGGGACATTCAGGGGATGGAATTTGTCTGGGGACAGATTTGCAAATCCGGGGACCGGGGATGTCTGGTAACCCTACTTTATGGGGAGCTGGCTTCAGGCACCAGGCCTGGTGGCCGACGAACTCTGCGCCACAAGAGCATCTGCAAATGTGGCACAAAGGTTGGCAGCATCAACCCCGCCGTGTAGGAATCACAGTGCCTGGAGGCAGCCAGTCGGGCCGTTTATCCACCGCAGTGAACAGAGGAGGAATGACCACCGGGAGGAGCGCAGAGAGGAGGTCATACCGTCCAACATTTCTCTGCTGAAAACAGGGACGTCCTATTCCATTATTATAATTCAAATTATAGTTTTAATATACTATTTATTTTGCCCACTTTGTTGGTAAATGGGTCGCCATGCACCTGGAATTTCTATGAGTTCCCCCCCAAAAATATGGCAGCTCTATCGGTAGTCCCAACAAAATCTGGAGGGCACCAGGTTGAAGAAGGCTGGCATAGACCAATCCTTCCTGTAGTAGCCTTAGCTTTGGGGTGTTTCTGGACCATGCATGCCAACAGACAAAAACCCTGTGAATTCTAAGGCAGCCCTTTTCACAGTAGCAACAGAATTCACATCTGATGCTTGGAATTTATTGTTTATTATCAGCAGAAAGCCTGAAAGGCAGAACTGAGATAAGATGATGTGAAGGCCAAGGCCCGAGACCATCCCTCACTCCCAGCTGCATTTTCCAAATTATTCCGAAGCCTTTGCTTTTAACTCTTGCCATCGCAGGGGAGTCTCCAGACCCAGGTTTCAAGGAGTCGAAACACCTTGTCCACGGTGTTATAAGGGGGGAAATCCCTGCTCCATTTTCCTTATGGGGTGTTCCAGAGCCCGTGTAGAGTCCTTAAGTGGGTTCCCTATCGGTAGGAGAAAATAACAGAGGCCAACCAAAAGAATAGTGATCAAACTGTTGCAACAGGGTCCCCCACTCACCACACGCAGGAGGGAGGAGAGAACCCAGAACAAGCCCTTATATAGACTTTTGAAATTGCCCACCCTGTAGCCCAAGACCACCCCCCAAAACATCATACATACGTCACAGAAGGAGGCAGTCTAAAGCAGAAATCCTGTCTGCCAGGATACCTAATAGTGGTCACTGATTGCATTACCTGGGCAGCCTAGCCAATCTTTTGTGATGGTTAATACTTTAGTTCCTGAATTCAGATCACAGGTTCACCCTATTCCTACACAAATACACCCTTAAGACAGGATTTGTAAGCAAAAAGACAATGGGATGCCTTTCCCCATTTCCTCCTTCCTTGCAGAGAAATATATTGAGGTCAATTTGGGAGAGTCAAAATGGCTTCGGGATTGCTCTCCTGTACTATTTCAGACACATGGTTTATATACTTACGTATTTATTTGCCTTGTACATTTATGAATGTTTATTTTACATTTGGGGCCTTAGAATTCTAATAACAACAGGATTTTTTTCTGGGGTGGGGGCAAAGTGAAATACAGAAAGCGATCATGAACATAAATGAGACAGACAGGACCTGTATATTTACCAGGCGCTGGAATCTACAAGAGAATTATAGCATCATAGAACTCTAAAGTTGGAAGGGACCCTGAGGGTCATCTAGTCCAACCCCCTCCCAGCAATGCAGGAATCCTTCTCACAGCTGTCCCTGGGTGGGCTTGAACCACCAACCTTCTGGAGAGCAGAGGGCTTTTGTGCTTGAATCCTGCTTGATCCAACAGGACAATTTTTATTTTCTTAAATTTTGCCCCATATCTCAGGTTCTACAAATGCTGGAAAGAGACTGGTTGCACCAAATATTATATCGTTCCGGGAACCTTAGTTCTTAAAATAAATGCCAAACACTGGATTTAGGAGAAATCAAGAGTAAGCGTTTTATTGCAATAAAAGGTCCAGGGAGTCATCTCCAAAAGACTGGACATTAATCACAGGTATCCAAAGGTTTTTATAGATCCTTCAAACGTTACATATTCATGCCTTGCATTAAGCATCAAGCCAATGAGTGTATGACAGCAACCCAGAAATCCAACCCTCTTGTCCCCAGAAGACTCTCTGAACTTCACCCTAGTTAGCTGAGACAAGGAGATTCACTTCTGCTTTCTTGTAACAACCTTCTGCCCCTGTGAACTCTCCTTTCGTTGGGTCATTGTTTCAGCTTGGTAAGCATATAGATCTCATTATGTCAGACTTGGTCAAACTCTATATGTATCTCAGACACCCAGAACATTCTGCAGACATCCTGTTTCTCCCAACATCCTGACTCACTTGGGGACATAGGACCCATGACATAATTTATATCTTCTGCGGTCAATCTGCCTAGCTAGATATTTCTGCTTAGTTCAGCTATAACCCACAAACTCTTTGTAAGAAGCATTCCTTACAAGGTACAGTCTTAACGCATAAGCATACAGAATAAAGCAAAGGTGAGATTATATGTTCCCAGGTTACAACAATTTATTCATTTATTTGTTTTTTAAAAAAAGGTGGGGTAGGGGAGAAATCTGGGTCTTATCGTTCATAGGGTAGGGTGGGGACTGCCTCCTTGCGCCCCACACAAAGCAGACACCATGTAAAATTTTGGGCATTCCATTTACAAGTCTTGTGAGTTGTGGCAGAGAGAGAAGGGGGCTTATCAGAGACTGGGTTAGAAGAACCTTTTTCCAAAATAGAGGGCACAGTGTTGTGGAAAGCTGGGCTGGATCCCCCTATCCCCCAAAACCAAAACTTTCCAGAAGGGTGGTAGTATTTAATCTCTTGCAGAAAAACAACAACAAAGATTCTCAATCTCCCAGGACATTCTATACAAGATCTCAAAGTAGCTGTCTTAATACAAAGGAATTTCAGAAATAGACTGGAAAGAGAAGTTGCTGAATTGCAACTAATTACCAAACTTAAAACCATGGAGAGACCTGGTCTGAACAAAGACATTGGATTCTTATCTCATTATACATGACAAAGCTATTTTTAGCCATCTCACCCCTTGCTTTTTCCTGTAAGACCAATTGCAGTCGTTAACAGTCGTCAACAGGTTTTCCACACCTATCAGCCAATCACCCATTCCCACCACCCTTCTGAGTAATACCCCTCCTCACTCTCTCACTATATATAAGGGTCTGGTGACTTCTGTTTCAGTGTATCTGAAGAAGTGTGCATGCACACGAAAGCTCATACCAAGAACAAACTTAGTTGGTCTCTAAGGTGCTACTGGAAGGAATTTTTTTATTTTTTATTTTGTTTTGACTATGGCAGACCAACACGGCTACCTACCTGTAAAAGATTCTCGTGACGCCTTAATGGCTTAATAAATTTGTTTCGCAGACTACAGTCCAGTCCATCAGATACATGTTAATGTATCTGTTATGCTCATCCCTGTATGTACATGTTACTGTAAAGGTTATAAAGGTTGTTATGAATGGTGCAGGGGAAACTGGAAAGTTAGGTCAGAGGGAAGTGAAAGGCAGGAAAAGTATAGAAAGAGAAAGCTGCCTTAATATTGGTGGTACTGTAATTTACAAAACAGTTGTTGATAGCACACAAATTCTGGCACTGGTAAGTCAATCGATGCATCTAAAGTGCTAAATTCATTTTAGTTAAAACTGCAACAAAACACTTTTTTGGTGATGTGGCCTCCTTGAGTAAGTAAAAATATAAAAGGAGACTAAGTGTGATACAAGTTGTGTACTGCTGATCACACACACACATATCATACTTTGGGGATTACTATTATGTCCAATGGTGTATAAAGTTGAAGAAACCATGACTACTTACAAAACAAAGGATGCATGACATCTACATTGAAAATTCTTTTTCTGGACTTAAAGCGATGTCAACAGATGTTCGGTTTGCTTGCATTGATGATTCAGTGGCAGAATTTTCACCTGCCACGTGGGAGACTCTGGGTTCGATTCCCAGCCAATGCAAATTCCTCCCCCGTCCCCACTCCCCACACACTCCACCCCATGCAAGAGAATCCAGTCATTGCAAAAGCAACGGCGACAGTTGTTGGCGCCTAGAAGATTTGTTTGAGCAAAAACATTCGTGCACCACAGCACAAGCCAGCAGCCCGCCTGCGCTGCATGCACCTGATGAAATTGATGGTGGTGCACAGAAAGCTTATTGTTTTGCAACTGAGGAACATTACAGCCGTTAAGAGTCGTCAACAGGTTTTCCATACCTATCAGCTGATCACCCATTCCCACCACCCTTCTGGTAATACCCCTCCCCACTCCCTCACTATATTTAAGGATCTGGGACTTCTGTTTCAGGTATCTGAAGAAGTGTGCAGCAACGAAAGCTCATACCAAGAACAAACTCAGTTGGTCTTAAGGTGCTACTGGAAGAATTTTTGATTTTGTTTTGACTATGGCAGACCAACACGGCTACCCACCTGTATGAGGAACATTGGATACCTTTCCTAGGTGGGGGTTGGGAGGCAGCAAAACGAAGCTTCTTGCATTGGCCGGGAATCGAACCCGGGCCTCCCGCGTGGCAGGCGAGAATTCTACCACTGAACCACCAATGCATTTGCATGTGCAACTTTCCTGCAGCAACTCTTTTTAATTACTGCAATTATCAAGAATGCTTTTGTGCAGTCACAACCAGAAGCCGTCGGCATGATGTGCATAGGCATCCCTGCAAAACTTACAGCTCGTGCCTGCATTGGTGGTTCAGTGGTAGAATTCTCGCCTGCCACGCGGGAGGCCCGGGTTCGATTCCCGGCCAATGCAACAGTATTTTTTTTTAAAAAAATTATGGATTGATTGACTCCGATTCATAGCTGTCAACCCTCCCTTTTTTGCAGTGGGAATTTCATCTGGGTGCTGTGTTTCCTTGGGCTGCTCTGAGCCATAAACCCTGACATAAACCCATGCCCGCAGCTTGGAGTTCCAACAGTTAACATGATCCCCCCCCCTCTCCTTTCGATGACTTGCAACCGCGATCGCGCGTGTTTTTTAGACTCGGAAGCCCCACTGCGTTCGACAGGAGTTCACACCCCCACATTAAAGTGTCGCGATGCAGAGAGAACTGCAGCTGCAGCCCGGCTCCCTTTTGCTTCTCGGCGAGCAGCCTCCTCCTGCTGCAGCAGCGAGCCTAGCTTTGCAACCCTCTGCCTGCAAGACCCCGGGTCCAGCTCTTGCCCTCCCAGTTGCTGCAACCCCGCTCCTGCACGCTGGTTTCCAAAGAGCCAAGTTGTTGTGTTTTGCATTCACCACTTTTGTATTATTATTATTACAATTATTATTATTATCTTCTGCAAAGAGTTGGATGATGGTGCGTCGTCTGAAAGCGGCTTGAACCCTATCAGTGTGATTCCCAGCGCAACATTTTTCAAAAGGCTGGTTGTTTATTAGGAGGCGAACCCCGCCACCTCCAGG
Source organism: Lacerta viridis (assembly GCA_900245905.1). Taxonomy (NCBI): domain Eukaryota; kingdom Metazoa; phylum Chordata; class Lepidosauria; order Squamata; family Lacertidae; genus Lacerta; species Lacerta viridis. Next base: position 149,853 of record OFHU01001826.1, on the reverse strand, counting down.
CCACTGTCCGTTCAACCAGCTGGGAGTGGTGGGAGCTTGGAGTCTAAGCCCTGCAGGCTCCCCAGCCCTGGTCCAAGAGGTGGGCTAGGCTGAGAGGCGGGGACTGGTCCCCAGCGGCACACAGTGAGCTCCGCGGCCGAATGACAGATTCGAACCCTCTTCTACCCAAGTGGTCTAACACTCTAACCATCACATAGGTAGGGGTTACGTTTACGTGGGCAGGGCAACGTCTGAATGCTGGGATGCACACGCGAACACACAACAAACCCAAATGAGCCACGCGACATTTCCCGCAAGAAATAAAACCTGAGCCAGAAAATAACTTTCACCGCTCCCCCTCCCCAAGAATTGCAGGGATGGAAGGGAGCCCCGAGGGTCTTCTAGTCCAGCCCCATGCAATGGCAGGAATCTCAGTTAAAACATAGAAATCTCCAAGGAAGGAAGGAAGCAGTGTTGCTGCTGCGACTTAAGTGAAATCGCAGCCGCAATCTTGAATTTCTCAATTGCTCCTTAATCAAAGTGATTCCTTCACGGCTACAGTTAAAATGACTTTTGTCAAAGGAAACCCGGAAGTGAAGCCTCCAGACGGAGAAAGCGCTGGTCTTCTAAAAACCCAACAACCCCTCTATATGTCAACGAGCCATTCCGGGCAATCATAAGATGGGAGAGGGAAGAAATGGCCGGGCCCGCGCTTCATTATCTCTACTGCGCATGTGCCCGTTGGGGGCACGCATGCCCAGTGAGCTGCAGCTGCTCTTCCCCCCCGCCGCCTGGGAACGATGGCGGCGATGGAGGCGGTGAAGATGGCGTCGCCCAAGAGCGCGCCCAAAGACGCTCAGGTGTGGGGTTGGGAGGGGAGGAGGCGGGAAGAGCGGAGAGGGGCTGCCGGGGACCCCCACCCCCTGGGCTTGCATGGGCTGCAGCTGCAAGGAAAGCGGTTGCATTTCTTTCTTGCAGCCCAGTTTGCACCCCATAACGGGAATCCTGCCTCTCACGCGCCCTTCTGCTCTGTTGGTTTGCACAGGTGATGGCCCAGATCCTGAAAGACATGGGGATCACTGAATATGAGCCACGGGTTATAAATCAGATGCTGGAGTTTGCATATAGTAAGTTGTCTCCATGCTGTGTGTGGGTTTTGTTTTGTTTTGTTTTTTAAAAAAACAAACAAAATGTTGCCTCGATGTCAAAAGGTTTGGGTGAATTTGCCCACACCAGTTGGGATATATAAATTGTTACAGGAATTCTAAGGTCTCAGATACAGAATAAATGTTGATAATTGCACAAGGTAAACACACATAGATAAGTTACAGGTAGGTAGCCGTGTCGGTCTGCCATAGTCGAAACAAAATAAAAAAATTCCTTCCAGTAGCACCTTAGAGACCAACTAAGTTTGTTATTGGTATGAGCTTTCGTGTGCATGCACACTTCTTCAGATACAAGGTAAGAAGTGTGCATGCACACAAAGCTCATACCAATAATAATAATAATAATAATAATTTATTATTTGTACCCCACCCATAACAAACTTACCGGTAGTTGGTCTCTAAGGTGCTACTGGAAGGAATTTTTTTATTTTGTTTCACACATAGCTACGGTAAGTATATAAACCACAGTACAGGAAAGCAATCCAAAAGCCATCTTGGCTCTCCCTAAAGACTCTCAGTATTTCCTCTGCCTCCTTAATCCCCCTTTGCCTTAACAGGTGGGCAGATAGCAATCGGGGGAAGTTCCTGAAGGGATTCCTCTCCTATATTTATGAACCTCCTTTGTATTAATTGTGATTGTTTGCTGAGATGCTCTGCACTGAGCGATGTCTGATAGGCATCTTTTTTTTTTTATAAGAATTTTATTAAGTCTGACAGGCATCTTGATTGTCATATCAAATGCCAATGTTTTGTGTAAACTGTGTCTGGAACTATGTGAAACTTGCCAAATCCTCAAGAATATCGCACCTTGGCCTGCCTGAGCCACAGCACCCCCACCTTAGGTGTTATATACTGTAATTTCTCACTGTTTGTAGAGGGGGTGTCCTCCTTCTCTACGCCAAAATACAAACCCTTAAAAGGGATGTTTCTTCTTGGTTTGGGGTCTCTCTTGCCTCCTCGCAAGGAGGGGAGGGAACTCTGTCACAACAGAAAAATAAAGATCTGCCTTGCTTTCATTGCCTTCTGCCTCCATCCATTCATCTCTGACCGATCATGGACTTAGGGGACTTAGGCAACAGCAAACCCACCCCTGTTTTATCTATATCACCCCTGACTTGGATGGCTTTAAGAGAGGATCAGAGGATAATAAGGCTTCCAATGGCTGCTGTGGGCTACCTCCAGTTTCAGAGGCAGTATGCTTCTGAACCAGCGTTAGTGTCAGGATGCTGTCAGCGGCTCCTGGCTGGTTGCACAGGAAAGTATAGAGACAAGGAAAAGTTTCTTGCAGTCCTTTTTCATTTCAGTCTTTACAGAGAGAGGCTATAGAACCCAGCCTCTTGGATAATGGTGTTGTCCCTTGTGAATCCATTGGGCCCCCCAAAATGACAACTAGGCATTCTGTTTTGGCAACTGTAACCCTGGTTTAAGGAGCCGTTTGGCGCCCAGCTTATATTTCTGAGTTTCTAACCCTCTTCCGAACATGGATTTGTTGGGAATCGCAAGTGAACAGGATACTAGGCTAAACGAGCCTTTGGCTTAATCCTGCAGGCCACTCTTACGTTCTTGCATTTTGGCTTTTACTTCCTGACAGGATATGTGACAACCATCTTGGAAGATGCCAAAATTTATTCCAGTCACGCGAAGAAGTCGAGTGTCGACGCAGACGATGTGAGGCTGGCTATCCAGTGCAGGACAGACCAGTCATTCACTTCGCCACCACCCAGAGATGTATGTTTTAACTGTTTTTAATTATCCTTTAGCTGTTGTTTTTTTTTGTTTGTTTAAATTACCTTGTGTGTAAAGGGCCTTGAGATGGCGGTTTGAAAGGCGATTAATAGATCAGTGGTGTATTAATACATCAATGCCTCTAGCAATTTCTATAGCATCATGCGATATTGGGGAAAGGGAAGAATTCTTATTATTCATGTAAAGCCATACATGAAGGCAAGTGTGGCCATAGCCTTGCTCAAGCTAAACTAGTCAGAAGTGCCTGGGTAGATCACCTGGGAGCCACATATATACCATCCTGGGCCCTATTATGGAAGGAAGGTGGCAGGTAAACAATATCTAACTAAACAAATAAAAGGCAGGGAGGAGGAATAAGAGAGGCTAAGGCCCAGTGAGAGCTAGTGTGGTGTAGTGGTTAAGAGCGGTGGACTCGTAATCTGGTGAACCGGGTTCGCGTCTCCGCTCCTCCACATGCAGCTGCTGGGTGACCTTGGGCTAGTCACACTTCTCTGAAGTCTCTCAGCCCCACTCACCTCACAGAGTGTTTGTTGTGGGGGAGGAAGGGAAAGGAGAATGTTAGCCGCTTTGAGACTCCTTCGGGTAGTGATAAAGCGGGATATCAAATCCAAACTCTTCATCGTCATCCACACCTTGCATTTTAACGCTCTGTGATAGCACTTTAAACAGTGTTGACTCCCCCCTCAAAGAATTCTGGGAGATGCAGTTTGTTAAGAACGATGAGTTGTTTGGAGAGCTCTTTTTCCCCTCACAGAGACACAGTTTTCAAGAGGTACAGTTTTCACATAATAGCTCTGTGAGGGGAATAGGGGCATCCTAACAACTCTCAGCACCCTCAAGGCCGAGAGTTAGCTCAGTTGGTTAGAACTGATAACGCCAAGCTCACGGGTTCGATTCCCGTATGGGCCACCTTCCTATTCCTGTATTGCAGGGGGGTTGGACTAGATGACCTTGGGGTTCCCTTCCGAACTCTGCAGTTCTATGATTCCTACGTATTTAACAAACTTCATCTCCCAGAATTCTTTGGGGGAATTCATGGCTGTTTGGTGTGCTTTAAATGTACGCTGTCAATGTGGCCTAGATGTGGACCAGCACTTAGGTTGTGATTTCACCAGTATGGTCAGTGCTGAGGAGGAATTTGAGAGGAGCTCAGCTGTAGAGCTCCTACTTTGCATGCAGAAGGTCTCAGGCTCAATCCTTGGCATCTCTTCCAGGTCTGGCTGGTTGAGACCCTGGCCTGAAACCCTAGGGCAGGCACAGGCAAACTCTGCCCTCCAGATGTTTTGGGACTACAACTCCCATCATCCCTAGCTAACAGGGCCAGTGGTCAGGGATGATGGGAGTTGTAGTCCCAAAACAACTGGAGGGCCGAGTTTGCCTGTGCCCGCCCTATAGACCTGCTGCTTCCAATCAGGGAGCCCAATACTGAGCTTGCTGGACCAATGGGATGACTTGGTTCAAGGTACCGTCCCGTGTTCTTACTTCTTCTTTTTCTTTCTTGGAAAAAGTTTTTGCTAGATATTGCGAGACAGAAGAACCAAACGCCGTTGCCTCTGATAAAGCCGTACTCGGGCCCGAGGTTGCCGCCGGATAGATACTGCCTCACAGCGCCAAATTACAGGCTGAAGTCTTTTCAGAAGAAGGTGAGGAGCATACCCAAAATGAAGAGTCTCTCTGCCACGGACTCTCCCCGCTCACTGAACCCTGTAGCTTCTCCAGCTTCCGACATCTCCTCCCAGTCTTCTTCCTCTGTCCGCGCATCGTCGTCCCACCGCCTTCTTCCCCTGGGTTTTCCCTAGCTGGTTCCTTCCACCATTCTTCCTCACCCAACCAGCCCATGACACAGTGTTACTGAATGCATGGCCCTCCCCTTTAAAACAGGCCGTTTTCTGAGCTAGTCACCCTGAATGACCTATTTATTGGGTTCTGCTTCGTTCCAGCTGTCTTCCTCTGCGGCACGGATCACGGTGCCACGACTGAGTGTCGGCGCCGTCACCAGCAGGCCCAGCACGCCGACGTTAGGCAAGTAGCAGCTTCTGCTTTTATAGAAGGCTATCTGACTTTCAGAAGACGTCTGAAGGCAGCCCTGTTTAGGGAAGTTTTTAATGTTTGATGTTTTGTTGTGTTTTTAATATTCTGTTGGGAGCCGCCCAGAGTGGCTGGGGGAAACCCAGCCAGATGGGCAGGGTATAAATAATAAATTTTTATACATTTAAAGTGCCCTTATTCCACTTTAAACAGCCATGGCTTCCCCCAGAGAATCCTGGGAAGCATAGTTGGTTGCTGAGAGTTGTTCGGAAGCCCTTATATCCTTCACGGCAATATAATTCTCAGAGCTTCCTAAGAAGAGGTTAAACCACTCTGGGAATTGTAGTTCTGTGAGGGGATTAGGAGTTGGACACGACTAAACGACTAAACAACAACAAACAATTCTCAGCACCTTTAACAAACCACAGCTACCAGAATCCTTTGGGGACGAAGCCATTACTTTAATTTGGCACCATAGTGCTTTAAATGTATAGTTCCAATGTGTCCTATGGCTGTTTGATGATAGTCGAAATAAGAAGATGACTGATAAAAAACAGATAGTAAGGGGGGGGGGTAAACTGCAGCTCCTGGGGGAAGCCATGAGTGTTAAGCGATAATTCAAATGCATAGCGCAGATGGAGCCTTATTCTTCATGTTTTTGCCTGGCCCACCCCCCCCACCCCCCAATATGTCACCTTGGATTTAAAAACAATGGGTCGCTGCTTCGAAACCGAATCCTGGTTGTGTGGATTTCAGGAACTCCTTCGGCGCAGACGGTGTCCGTTTCAACGAAAGTTGGCACTCCCATGCCTCTGACCGGTCAAAGATTCACGGTGCAGATCCCAACCTCGCAGACCTCGGTAAAATCAGGTGAGAGCAAGCTACGCTGCCGGGTGTTCATAGCTGCAAAGCTTTTCCTCGAACGGAGGAACCAGGAGTCCGCAGCGCAAGAGCTAAACCTTTTGGCAGGCGTGGAAAGTGTGAGCTCAAGTGTGCCTTCTCTCTGTACCTTTTTTCCCCTTCAAGATTGGGGGCGGGCGGGCTGTTTGTGCGAATTCCAGCTCACACCCTTATGTGGCAAACTGGGAGAAGAGTAAGCAGTAGAGGCAAGTAGCTCACTGCCCAGGCAACCTGCCTGCTTTCAGCTACCCCCACCTACCCTTCTTCCTTCTTGCAGCTGGTCAGAGCAGGCATGGGCAAACTCGGCCCTCCAGATGTTTCGGGACTACAACTCCCATCACCGCTAGCTAACAGGACCAGTGGTCAGGGATGATGGGAGTTGTAGTCTCAAAACATCTGGAGGGCCGAGTTTGCCTATGCCTGGGTCAGATGGTGGCTCTCCCAGTCATTGGCTCTGATTCATCCTACTGCTGGTCTCTGTGCTTCTTGTCTTGCCAGCCCCAGTGGGCACTAGCCGCTGCTGAGAAGAAGGATGGGCTGGCCATTTTCTTCTCTTGAACCTAAGGCAGAGGAGCTGTTGTGAAGGCTGACATCCCTTTCCAGCTAGAGGGCAAAACCCAATACCTGTGCCACCTTCTGGGGGAAGGGGTTATTGGGTTGTTTGTATTTTTATTAGGTATTTTGTGGTTTTGTATCTTGATTTTATTCTGTGGGCCGCCCCGAGCCCCCCCGGTATAGGGCGGTATATAAATTCAATAAATAATACCGTCAAACCTTGGTTGTCGAACTTAATCCGTTCCGGAAGACCGTTGGACTTCCGAAACGCTCGGCGACTGAAAGCGGAAGCCTCGATACAATAGGGAAACTCAAAACGGAAGCCGCGTGGCATGTTCGGCTTCCGAAAATCTTTTGAAAACCGGAGCAGTTCCGGGTTTTCAGCGTTAGGGAGCCAAAATGTTCAAAAATGGAGCTGTTCAAGAAATGAGGCTTGACTGTAATAATAATAATAATAATAATAATAATAATAATAATAATAATAATAATAAATGCTTGATGCAAGTTTTTTGGCTGAGAATAATGGCAGTTGGGGAAGCCACTGTCATGGGTTCCACAGGCCTGCAAAGTACACAGGTTTCTCGACTTAACTTCACAAATGCTTGGAAATTAAGTCACCTTCACAGAGCAAAAGCATGCCTGTCTTATCAGAGCTGCATTCCTCTGTCACAAGAACAGGGTGTTTACTCTTCACCCGGCTGCCTCAAGGCCGAGTTTCTCCTGCAAAAAATAATAATTTCCGGCGCATCCTTAACTCAGTCTGGATAGAGGGAGGCAGCTGGTCTCCTTACACCGAAGCTGAATGTTGGAAGATTCAGGACAGATTAGGGAAAAAGTACTTCTTCGCGAAGCATACAGTTTTAACTATGGCACTTGCTACCATTAATTCTACTCAGTATTGATCCAGAGCAGAACTCCCAACAGATAGTTAGCAGAGCAAAAACCTAAACATGTTGCAGGATTCCCCCCAAAATAGACCAAAGGCAGTTAATATTTCATCCAGCAGAGCTTTACTGCTACTGAAGGCAAATGAGCATAATATCCAATACATTCAGGATTGGCCCCGTCCATAAGAAATAATAATAATAATAATAATAATAATAATAATAATAATAATAATAATAATAATAATTTTATTTATACCCCGCCCTTCCCAGCCAGAAAACCGGGCTCAGGGCGGCTAACATCAATTAAAATCACAGCAAAAACATAAAAACGATCAATTTAAAATAACAGATTAAAATACAAATTTAAAAATTCAATTAAAACTGCAGGTCTCAATTTCAAAATAACCCACCAATAAAAGATGAAGCATAAATATTAAACAGAAACCAACCCAAAGGCCAGGTGGAACAGCTCCGTCTTGCAGGCCCTGCGGAAAGATGCCAAATCCCGCAGGGCCCTGGTCTCTTGTGATAGGCTGTTCCACCAAGTCGGGGCCAATATTGAGAAGGCCCTGGCCCTAGTTGAGGCCAACCTAACGTCTTTGTTGCTCGGGACCTCCAAAAGATTATTATTTGAGGACCTTAAGGTCCTACATGGGACATACCAGGAGAGGCGGTCCCTTAAATACGAGGGTCCTAAGCCGCATAGGGCTTTAAAGGTCAAAACCAGCACCTTAAACCTGACCCTGTACTCCACCGGGAGCCAGTGCAGCTGGTAAAGCACTGGATGAATGTGGTCCCGCGGCAAAGACCCGGTAAGGAGCCTCGCCGCGGCATTCTGCACCCGCTGGAGTTTCTGGGTCAGCTTTAGGGGCAGCCCCGCGTAGAGCGAGTTACAATAATCAAGTCTGGAGGTGACCGTCGCATGGATCACTGTGGCCAGATCAGGGCGAGAGAGGTAGGGGGCCAACTGCTTAATACGGCGGAGATGGAAAAATGCCACCTTTGCTGTGGTTGCAACCTGTGCCTCCATAGAAAGAGAGGCATCAAAGGTTACGCCCAAACTCTTGACAGAAGGCGCTGGCACTAGTTGGGCCCCCGCAAGAGATGGGAGTTGGCCTCCCAACCCCATGTCGTCCCGACCCAGCCAGAGGACCTCTGTCTTCGAAGGGTTTAACTTCAACCGGCTCCCACGCATCCATGCAGCCACAGCCTCCAAGCACCTGGCCAGTGTGTCCGGGACCGAGTCAGGGCGGCCGTCCATCAACAGATAAAGCTGGGTGTCATCAGCATATTGATGACAGCCCAGCCCGAAACTCCGGACAATCTGGGCAAGAGGGCGCATAAAGATATTAAAAAGCATCGGGGAAAGGATTGTGCCCTGCGGAACTCCACACACCAAGGAGTGTCGCGGCGACAACTCCCTCCCTAGCGCCACTCTCTGTCCCCGACCTGAGATAAAGGAGCGCAGCCATTGTCGGACTGTGCCCTGAATCCCCACGTCGGCAAGGCGGTGGTCCAAAAGATCGTGGTCGACCATATCGAAGGCTGCTGACAAATCTAAAAGAATCAGCAGGCCCGAACCGCCTCGATCCAGCTGTCTACGGAGATCATCTGTTAGCGCCACCAAAGCTGTCTCGGTCCCATAACCAGGGCGGAAGCCGGACTGAAATGGATCCAGAGCCAATGTTTCATCCAGAAATCCGCTAAGCTGTTCAGCAACCGCTCTCTCAATTACCTTACCCAGGTACGGAAGATTCGAAACTGGGCGGTAATTGGATAGATCTAAAGGATCTAAGGATGTTTTCTTTAAGAGCGGACGCACCACTGCCTCCTTCAATTCCTGTGGGAAAGTCCCCGTGCCAAGGGACAAATTTATGATCTCACCCAGAGGGGCCCGTACCTCGTCTGGACACGCTCTAATCAGCCAAGACGGGCACGGGTCAAGGGGGCAAGTGGTGGGCCTTCCAGCTTGGAGGAATCTGTCTACATCGGCAGGGAGTATCCGATCAAAGTGGTCCAATACTGGACCCGAGGACAGTCGAGGGGCCTCCAGTTCCATTATTGTATCCAAATCCAGTTGCAGCAAACTTAAACTTACAATAACTTCTAATAAGACTAAACCTTAATACTATGTACAGAGTTGGCAAAGCTGACTGGGAAAATCCGAAACCAGCGTGATCGAGTTTTCCAAAAAGTCTGGAGTAAATTTGTACCATATTTGAAGGATAATTGTAAACAATTAACAACACTAGCAGCGTTGATATAAAAAGACTTGTAACGTTAATGATTACTGTCTTTTAATATTTACTCAAAGTTTGTGATAATTGGAATAAGTGAAATGTAAATTGTAAGAGTAACAAATGTTGTGACGTAGAAATGAATTATGAAAACCATGAGGCGGGAGGGAGGGAAGTTGATTAGCTCATATGAGCAAAGAGTTAAGATAACAATAAGGATGTATTTAAATATTATAAAATGGAAATTGAATAAAATATTATTTCTTTAAAAACCCCACTATATACAGACCACCACACCAGAAGGAAGAAAGATAGAAAGTGTGAAACCCAGGCTCCTTCTGGCCTTGTTATTATAGCCATCATGACCTTGACAGAAAAAGATAACAGGACCAGTTTAAGCCAGCTGCACTCTGCTTCTCTGAAGGAACAACTGAAAACATCACGAACCTTCAGCTTGTTTTTTTCACACAGAGAAACACTCCCAGAGCCCTCTTGGATTAATTAAAATAGGAAAGATCTCTACACATCAGATCAATATTTTATTTTATTTTCTTACAAACTTTGCGTACATATACACATACACATTGACTTCCTTCCTGTTTTGAGATTTTAGAATTTTTAATCTTTCTGAATTGTTGTGTCTAATGTAAATATTTCCCACACCTCTTTATACCATTTTTCCATTTTATATTCTGCTTGCCCCTTCCACTTCCTAGCTATCATAATTTTTGCAGCTGCCAATAAATTTGTGAGCAAGTCCTTCGTAGCCTGCGAACCTTCCACACCATCATACATCATAAATTGATAATAATGCAACCTCTGAAATTTTGATCGGCTTTAACCCAGTGGTTTCTTCCAGTAGCACCTTAGAGACCAACTAAGTTTGTTCTTGGTATGAGCTTTCGTGTGCATGCACACTTCTTCAGATACGAAAGCTCATACCAAGAACAAACTTAGTTGGTCTCTAAGGTGCTACTGGAAGGAATTTTTTATTTATTTTTGTTTTGACTATGGCAGACCAACACGGCTACCTACCTGTAACCAGTGGTTTCTGTTATCTCCTTAAACACCCTTTGCCAAAAAAATTGTACATATTTACACCCCCACCACATGTGAACATAATTCCCTGTTTCCTGGCATCCCCTCCAACATAACACCAAATATTCCTTGTTTATTTGATTTAATCTGACTGGTGTTAAATACCATCTCCAAACTAATTTATAATAATTTTCTTTTATTCTTATAGACAACATTTTCAATGTACATTTCTCCCATATTTCCCCCCAGCTTTGACTATCAACTATCTATCTATCTACAGGTGAAACTCGAAAAATTAGAATATCATGGAAAAGTCCATTTATGTAAGCAATTGTTTTCATTAGCTACTGGAGTTTAATATATGAGATAGACTCATGACATGCAAAGCGAGATATGTCAAGCCTTTGCTTGTTATAATTGTGATGATTATGGCGTACAGCTGATGAAAACCCCAAAGTTGAAATTGTTAATTTGGGGTTCTCATCAGCTGTACGCCATAATCATCACAATTATAACAAATAAAGGCTTGACATATCTCGCTTTGCATGTCATGAGTCTATCTCATATATTAGTTTCACCTTTTAAGTTGAATTACTGAAAGAAATGGAACCTTTCCACGATATTCTAATTTTTCGAGTTTCACCTCTATCTATCTATCTATCTATCTATCTATCTATCCCTCCATCTGTCTATCATTCTTGATTTTTGGCATACAGACAGGCAATATAAATATCTAACAAATACCCTTCCCTTTCTCCTTCTCAGCGACTCCAACTACCCCCACGGTCCAGAATGTGCTGATCAACCCCTCCCTGATCGGGTCCAAAAACATCCTCATCACCACCAACATGGTATCATCGCAGGGCAGCTCTGGCGAAGCAAACCCTTTGAAAAGGAAGCACGAGGAAGATGACGACTACGATAACTTGTGAAAGGGAATTGCTCACCGGTTTTTTGGCCTTAGTTGTGGCTCTCCCACTTGCCACTTCTCCCTCTACCAAAGCCTTCAAGAATGGAGGGGGCAGAAGACAAGCAGATGGCTTTGCTCTCCCAGTTGGCTACTGTCTAGCTGCAGTGGACCAAAACTGGTGCTGATGGGAGCTTAGATGGAAAACAGGTGGAACCCACTAGATGGTGGAAGGCTTAGTACAGGAGCTTTGAAAAAAGTTGGTTCTCCTCCTGGCGTAGCCCATTCCTCCGATCTCTCTAGGAATTAAAAACCAGCAACTGTGCATCTGTTCTGGTGGTAGTCTTGTTTCCTACAACACGTCTTTCTTGGATGGGGGTTGGGGGGGGGAAGAGTGCTGTTTTTTCTTCTTCTTTCAAATAATTTTAATTGGTTTTTACATATATTTTCTTTGCATAACATCATAATCTTCCCCCCCCCAAAATAAAACATTTGTCTCCATGAGCCTGTGACTTCCCTCCTCCCTGACTGGTGGTTTTCAAACAAACTCTATACCTTGCATTTTCCTATATTTCTTATTCCTGCTAAATCTTATCCTTAACTACAATAAGTAATAAATTTATCCTTACAAAGCTTACTGGAACCCTAATAGCGATGTTAATTGTTTACAGTTGTCCTTCAAATATAAATTTGTTCCAGTCTTTCTTTCTAGAAAGCCTGGTCCTGCTGGTTCCGGATTTTTCCTGTCAGTTTCGCCAATTCTCCACAGTCCATTAATTTCATCTGCCACTCTTCTTTCGTTGGTAAATCTTCTTGCTTCCATCTTTGGGCTAATAACATTCTTGCCGCTGTTGTCGCATATAAACACAATGTTTTATCCTGCTTACATATTTCTCTACCTACTATACCTAATAGGAAAGCTTCTGGTTTGTTTGTTTTTAAAAATAGTATATTTCAACATTTTTAAAAGTTCATTATAACACATTTCCCAGAAAGCTTTCACCTCTTTACAAGGCCACCATATATGGTAAAAGATACCTTCTTTTTCTTTACATTCCCAACATAAATTGTTTGTTCTATACATTTTTGCTAATTTCTCTGGTGTTAGGTACCATCTATACATCATTTTCATAACATTTTCTTTAAGCAAACCTCAAGCAGTAAGGGACAGTGCTGTTTTGACAAAGCTGGTTCTGGAGGCAATCTGGTTTCACGAGGCCAGCCAGGGGTGTGTGATGGAAAAACAGCTGTCTCAAGCTGCCCCCCCCCCTACACCTTTTAGAAATACTGAGTGGAAGAATAGCAACATCATTTCACCCTTTGCTTTGGAGAGCTGCTTGTGTGAGGAGTTCAATAGAATATATATGTGGAAAATGGAAAAAAAGCAGATTTCCCTCTCCATTTTTGTGTGTGATTGTTACTTTCCCAGCCTCGTTATTCTTGAAGACCTTCTCGCCATGTAATACCTGTTCTAGTAAACAAAGCTTTTTCTCGGAATGGATTCATCCTTTGTTTTTATGCAGCTGGGTTAAAAAGGACTCGGTGGCCATACAAGGCTGTAGCCCTGTTTTGCTATTGGGCTAATAGGATCTAATTAGCAGTTAACAATAACAAATGAATTTAATGCTTGCTCTTCTTTGGCAATCACTCATAGCCAAGTAATATTGTCTTCCATAAACAATTCTGGATCCACATGTCTTTCCACAGTGGGGACATAGGTTTCCCAACGGGAGTTGATCACGATGAGGGTTTGCCAAACGTGTCTTCTTAGCACATTTCTGCCTTGTGTCCTGAGTTCAAGTGTCTTCAAAGCCCATGACACCTTTTGTAAAGGCTGTTCTCCAATTGAAGCACTCACAGGCCAGTGTTTCCCAGTTGTCGGTGTTTACACTACATTTTTAAAGATTTGCCTTAAGTGAGTCTTTAAACCTTTTGTTGACCAACAGCATTACGCTTACCATTTTAAAGTTGGGAATAGAGTAGTTGCTTTGGAAGACGATAATCGAGCATCTAAACATCAGCAGTCCAACAAAGTTGATGTTGAAGAATCATTGCTTCGGCACTGGTGATCTTCGCTTGCTAGATACACATGGGCCCTAGTCTTGCCTGATACGGTACACTCTCTCAATAGTGAAAAGGTGCCATCCTTCAGGGGCAGATCCAGACTGCAATTTAAAGCACCTTCAACACATGACTTCATGTATTCTTTGAGGAAAGTCATGTGCTTTAAATCTATGGTCTGGATCTGCTCTGGGGCTTGTGGAAAGCTTCCAGGAGGCCCAAGCCTTAGCTTCTAACATTTTTCACAATCTGGCATCTTCAGAAGTGGTTAGCTCTGTCCTCTTCTTTACGAAACCCAAGAGCTGTATTCTGTTCTTCCCAACTCTCTTTCAATAAAAAAGATTTGTTTGTGTGTATGTTCACATAAAGGCCACGTGGCCCCTAGACCTAAGCCTGTTCAGACTAAGACTCTTGTCAAGCCATGCCACCTCACACCTGTCCTGCTCTGCACTCAGGTGCTTTGCATGGAAGGAGACTTGAGGTATGAGGACCAGGTCAGGGGACAGCCGCACTTGCACACACTGAACCTCCTGCTCTTGGTTCTGAGCTCACCAGTCACTGGTCTACCCCTCCCACAAGGGAATAGACGTCCCTCAAGTCTGAAAATGTTTCCCCAACCCTTGCTGAAGGAGCTGATAAGTGAGGACAGACACCCTGATATACTTGAATTTCCTTTATTCAAAAAAACGTATAAGCTCTAAAAACAACAACACTATACACTATAAAAACATCTGTTGCCTGCAGGCCCAAGCTTTCCTTTCCAAGCCTGCTCCCGCCCCCTCTGGCCCTCAACCATCTTCCTTAATCGGCGTGCAGCCTGAGAGGTAGCTGCTTCTGATGCTGTGAAGCCGCTTCCTCCCCTTCTTCATGGCTGCTGCTGCTGAGATCTTGCTAGATTCGTCTCCCAGTGCAAAGAAGGAAGTGGCAGGCAGAATCTCATTTTTTTCCTCCAGGACCTGGGAGCGGGGAGAGAGAAAAAGGAGACTGCAGTTACAGCCTGAGCTGTTGTTTCATTTCACAAGGGGTGAGCGGATGATTTTGAAACAGGCATGTCTGGGTTCAATGAAACAGACTGAATTAATGTGCACAGGGATGAACGGGACATCAGGAAGGGCAGCTTTCTGGAAAAGAAAATCAATTTGTGCCTTCCTCAGGATGGTTGCCCACAGCAAAAAGGAAAATTCCTGCCCTTCAAGAATTCAAGGTTGGGGAAAAAAACACCCAGTGTCCACACAACAGGCAAAATTAAGGAGTTCAGCAGCGAAGGCTACATCAGACAAGCTGTTTGTGGTGTGAACAGGGAAGTACAGATGGGGGGTACATTTTATTCCCATGTTATTTTCAGATACTGGGCAAATGCAGGACAAGAGTGGCGGCTTACCAGGGTGGGAACATAACTGGTTGCTAAGCTGACAGATGAGGAAAGCAGACCTTTTGCCCAGGCATCAATGAACCCAATTTCAATACTATAGTCATACCTTGGGTTGCGTTCTCTGCAGGTCACGCGATTTTGGGTTGCGCTCCCCGCCAAACCCGGAGGTACCAGAACTTCTGGGTTTCGGCACGTGCGCATGCGCAGAAGCGCTAAATCACGCTTTGCGCACATGTGCAGATATGGCACTTCAGGTTGCAGGCTTTTCATGTTGCAAATGGGCCTCCGGAACAGAGCCCATTCGCAACCAGAGGTACCACTGTATACATTTTTGCACGGAAGTAGCTCAAAACCATTTACAACACAAACTGCACACACACACACACGTTAAAACCAAGTACAAAAACAAAAAAATAAGAATCTAAAGTGCCCATCCATAATATAATATAATACATAGAAAACGGAAGACAAATGCAACCCATTCCACTAAAAAGACAAGCAGAGAAAGAGGCCACAAAAATATCTAAGTACCCTCTAAATTAAGGGCTGAAAGCCTGGGGGAATAGAAATATTTTTGCCAGGCACCTAAAGGTAGCCAGGGAGAGCATTCCACTGGAGGAGGGACATGGATAAGGACCTCAGATGATTAAAGCTGGGTCCAGGTTGGTTCATATGGGGAGAGGCAGTCCCTGAAGTGTTGGGATCCTGACTCATAAGGCTTTACAGATCAAAACTGCTCTTTGAATTGAGCCTGGAAAGTAGTCGGCAGCCAGTACAAATGTGCCAACATTGGCGTTCTATGCTTGGAGTGCCTTGCCCGGGTCAGCAATCTGGCCGCTGAATTCTTCACCAGTTGCAGTTTCCAAATAGCCTTCAAAGGCAGCCCCACATGCAACACAGTCATCTAACCAGGAGGTGACCAAGGACGGACAACAGAAGTTGGGCTATCCCCTCTTCTCCCCGTTAATATTATTTCAAGTATATAATCTGTTTAAAAGACATAACCAGTTGGGCTAGCCGTACCAAGTGCTTTTACACACACACACACGCACCATGGCCAGTCAGTGACCACAGGGTAAATGGATGTCACTATGCAGTCATTTGTTACCCCTTCAAGTGTGCCAGACTTCAATGCCACCTCCATCTCTGCAATCCTCATTACCTTTCTGGTAGGTGCAACATCTGGCGGCTCGAAAAAGGTGTCTCCTCCAGTTGCCAGAGTAGGATCTTCCGGGTTGAAGCTGTCCTTTGAATCTCCCAATTGCTCATCAGCAAGCACCCCTTCCTAAGGGAGGGAAAGGCAGGACACATGCTAGCCTGGACTGCACTCGAAGCAATCTAATGCTTGGCATCTGCTCCAGCCCATAAAGCTACAGGGACTCAATCCCCACAGAGCTCAGCATGCTCAGGGGCTGCCCCAAGCAGTGCCAAAACACCCTTCCATTGGTGCATTGCTAACCATCACACAAACTCTCTATGAGATGGTCTTAGCACTGGGGGGACGGGAGTCAGGGATTAAGCATGTCAGTTTTTGAATGGGATTAAATCTTAAACTAGAATCAGACAAAAACCAGTTAAATACCTGTCTCTTTACCAGGGCAATTGCAGCCTAAACAGGAGGCGTGGGGAGGGAACCTCTGCACCTCCAGATGTTGCTGGACTACAACTCCCACCATCCCTGACTATTGGCCATGTTGCAAGAGCTGGTGTGAGTTGGAGTCCAACAACCTCTAGAGATCAGTTTCCCCACTTATGAATTACAGGACGGGAGAATGAAGACTGGGCTTAGTGTGAAGTGTCCTTATGCTTAGCAGGCAGCAGAGCATGCATGAAGGGGTTAACACCCTCTCGGGAGGCAGGCTTATAAAGGTGACCCATAAGCACTGGTTGGGCTTACCAAAATATGTTCATTTTCCGCAGGGAGTGGAGGGGATCCGAGGATGGCTGTGTTGCCCCCCCTCTGCTTGTGAGAATTTGCCACCCATTAATCCCCTCGTCCACTGCAGGCGGGGGGGGGGGGGGAAGACTCATCCCCAACTGCAGGATGTAACACCTCTTAGAGGTTACCTTCTGGGCTATTTATGTGTGGCATCTTGGGGGGGAAAAGGCATATAAAACCCTTTGAGCCCCATGCAAAAAGGAGTCACCAGCTCAGATTTGAACAATTCCTTCCTGCCAAGAGGCAGAAGTTTTCCCTTTGGCCCTGCAGCCTGGAGTTCCAGCCAGATCAATTCCCACCGGCTTTCTCATCTCATTTCCCAGCCTGCTGCAGCAAGCTGGGAAGCCAGGAGAAGAGCTGCGCAGGATCTGCCCTCAACTTTAACATGCCCTGCCTGCTGGGAGGTGGAGCAGGCAACTCCAGGGCTGTCCTGCTGCCTCAAAGAGAAAATGAGGTCTTGCCAAGAGTTGCTCACCAAATCATAGCGCTCGCGGTTCCGACACCCTGCATACTCGCAGCGACAGTCCTCGGAGCAGGCCATCTTTTGCTTACGGCAGCCGCACTTCTTGTTTCCACAGCGGCCTCGGCAGGTGCACTGCAAAGGGAGAGCTCAGTGAGAAAGCAGAAAACACATGTGGAATAACCCACAAGTGGCATGTACCACTATTGCCCAGGGTGGCTGCAAGGCCTCTGCTGCTGTGTCTGTTTCTGAGACTCAACTCCTTTCAGGGTTGGGGCTCTGAAATGAGGAATGAGGCACGTTTGATCCACACAGGTTCTTCCTAGCTGTCAGGAGCCAGCATGCACGATGCAGGTTGCCAAGGTGGTGCCCATGGGCACACATATGCCCATAGAGGCTTTCCCTCAGGTTCTCCCGCCACTGAAATTAAGCTTGAAAGACGCATCCATTGTAGTCAATAGGCTAGGTCAGTGTGAGCTTAGGATGTGCGTGCAGTTTTTTTTTTGGGGGGGGGACAAGTCTCTCGGGTTTGCAAATGCATCCACAGGTCCTGAAAAGGTTTGCTGGAGCATCTTGACACTCCTTTGCCCCAAGACTGCAAGGCCACCAAAGACACACTCAGCTCAGCTGTCACAGAATTTTAATTTTTCAATTTAAAGCCATCAACCGTTCCACAAAAGGTGGAGGATTTGCACCAGAAACTCCTTAAGATATTTAGACACGTTTGGCTGAACAGTATTCAACGCGCACATTGTGGGAATCCATCAACGTAGAACCTAGCAATGATCACTGAAGTGGCTTTAATGAATAAATAAGACGATTAGACAAATTTGTGAAGGACAAGGAGATCTATCATCAGTTAGTCATTAAGCTGGATGAATGGAACCTCCATGCTCAGTGACAGTATATCTCTGAGTATTTTCATTACTGGGATGGATATCAGAAGAGGGATGATGCCTTTGTGTCGCCACAGGCCAGTGTTGGAAGCAAGACAGCGGAAACTAACATGCACTTGGGCCTGGTCTACCAGAGCCAATTCTTGCATTGCTCCTCCTGGCCAGATTTCAGGAGGCAGCTTCCTAAACGTCAGCCGTCCTGCTCGATGATCCTACCCCCAGAATGCTCTGCCTGGGTCCTCTGGAAAGCTTGTACGGCACCCACTCTGCATCTTCCATTTCTTTGGCCTCATCCAAGTCAGAAGATGAGTCTTCCTCATCTATGTCGGCTGGAGGCAGGGAGGTCATTCGCTTGCGAGACTTTGGCTGAAGGGGGGAACCGAAGAAGACAAGCTCACCATTTCTGCCTCACTCAAGTTGTGGAACAAAGACAGCCGCACACACACACAAAAACAATCAGGCCTGGTTGGCTGCAGCTGATGGAAGTTGGACCCAAAGCCCACCTGGTTGAGGTTAGTGATTTTCTCAGGAATGTAATTTGAGGTGCCATTTGGGGACCGGAGACGAGCCTTTTTACTTATTTGCTGCATTCCTATCCCAACCTTTCCTCCAAGGAGCTGTACGTGGTTCTGCCCCCTCCACATTTAATCCCCACAACAACCCTGTGAGGTAGTTTAGGCTGAGCCAGTGACTGGTATCCAAGGACACCCAGTGAGCTTCATGGCTGAGTGGGGATTTGAACCCTGGTCTCCCAGGTCCTAGTCTGACACCCTAACCATTACACCATGCTGGCATGAACATTAAGGCAATCACTAAGAGCTGTAATGTATTTTAATTCGTGCTTCTAATCCATACCCAGATTTATCTTTCAGGTGATGGGATGGACCAGTCATACAAACAAGCTCTGTCACACGCAGACACTCTGCCTTGCTTCTCCGCCCCACCCCACCGGCAGAACACACACCTTGGGTGGAATGTATTCGAAGGGGGACTGCGGGGTGTCTGCTGCAGGGGCCAGCTGGCCATTGCTGATCCTCTGCCCACTGACAGCTTGAAAAACTCTCAATTTCTGTTGGGAAGAAAGGGAGGAGTGTGAGGTTCACTGAGTGACAGGAGCAATCTCAGCTCCTCTAATAGCAGCTGCTGCTGTCACTCCCAGACCTACCTGTCTGAGAGTTTCAATCTCTTCTCGGTGTTCCTGGTTCTTTTCAAAAACCTCCTTCATCTTGGCCAGCTCTTCTTCCTGTCCACAGTAAAGAAGGCAAAATGCTTTTAAGGTCTCATCTTCAGCTGCAAGAAACCCAGGCGTTGGGGTGTTTGCACACCTAAGATTTGTGCAATGCCTGCCTTCTAAAGATTTGAAGAGGGCTACTAAGAATGATAGAATGCTTGATATTTCCCCCAGCTGATTTTTTTTAATTATTATTTTAAGGCTAGAGCCTTGAGTGCCATCACTTGAAGTTCCAACTTCTGGCCTACAGGATACACTGGTTGATTTAGATCAGGCTTTCTCAACCTCGGCCCTCCAGATGTTTTTGGCCTACAACTCCCATGATCCCTAGCTAGCAGGACCAGTGGTCAGGGATGATGGGAATTGTAGTCTCAAAACATCTGGAGGGCCAAGGTTGAGGAAGCCTAATTTAGACTCCACACACACCACACCACAATCCATCCAGTCACACACACAGCCCCTTCAAAACTCATTTAAATGACCAGAGCTAACATTGCTTTGTGTGTTTTGAGAAACAGAAAAATGTGGAAGAACAACTACCGTATTAGCATAGCCTCCAAAAATGAGGGAGAGCAGAGAAGGCACTTTGGTTACAAAGCCAGTGGATGATAAAGCGGAGATCGACAAGAAGAGCATCAAGAGTAGCGGTCTGAGCCAAAATCAAGCAGCCTCATTCAATGACACAATGCCAGTAGCACAAGCCTTGCTGCTTCGATATGGGATTCCTTCCCACCAGCAAAGGAACAGCTGGAATGGTTGGATGGCAAACACAGCTGCATTTGAGGGGGCAGGAGCAACCATGCCTAAGAGACACAGCAGCTTTTACCTGGAACTTGATGCGCTCGAGTTGCTGCTGCTCCCGTTCTGAAATGGAAGTCTCCAGCTTCTTCTCTGCTTCTTCTTTGTGCTGTATCTGGCTGAGTAGATAGAGTACCTGGGGATGGGTGGAAGAGAGATGTGGGTCAGAGGCGGTACAGTCTGAAGCGCGGCAGACTTTCCGTATAGCTCGCATTATGGTGGCCTAAGTCTTGAGTTGGCTAAACCACAAATGTGTGGGATAACCAGCCTCATATAACCAACATGCTTAAGTCTAACTAATGCATGAAGGGGTTAAAACCATAGAGTAAGCTGTCCTGCCAGGCTTAGCGGGACTAGGTAATTAAGCCTTTGTTCTCTCCCAGTCTACCAGAGAAGCTCAATGTAGACTGCAGCTCAGACCTGATGGCTCTTACAAGCCACTCTTGAGTTCCTATAGTAATAATTTAGGAACTTTCACCACTGTAACAAAGCCAAGTTTTACCGCCTGTGTTTTCTGACTAATGTATGGAAAACCACATGAACCTGACCTTTGAAGAGTTTGTAAGTAAACTAATTTTTAACTTACCAAATGTGTGGTCTTTCTCTATGCTAGGGGAAAAGGGGAACTTTAGAAGAAACTCACAAGGGCATATTTGAAAGGTCTAACCTCCTCTAGTTCCACACTTTATTTTGCTGCATGTTTTGTGATTTTAAATCTCTGCTGGGGGTTCTCTCATCAAAGAATACTTGACCCAAACCTGGATCTTGGGGGCATTCTAGTAGGTGGCGCCAGAGCTAATTAGTTCTAATTCTCTTCCCATCCACCTCCATACTGAGTTCTACAAGGGACAAAACTGAGAATAAAGAGGAAGTTGGCAGGCAGGCAGAGCCACCCTCTGGACTGGTTGTAAGTTAAGGCAGGCAGGCAGGTTGGGGTTGTCTGACGGTAGTTCATGGAGACCAGCGTTCAATCTCAATGTTTTACCACCAGATCACCCACGTTTTCTAGCCGCTGCACAACCGCTGCACAGAGTTATAAACACTGAAAGAACTTGGAGCACCCCAAGCCTGCAAACTTTACTGAGAAGGCAGCAACTGAATTGCCCTTTCTCTGCTGATACTGACCACTGGCACTGCAGTTCTCCCTAAGGGCACATCCAGGGATCCCATTCACAGCCACCTCTCCGCTAACAGGAGGCTGTCCCAAGCCAAATTCATAGGCGTGAGCAGAGGGTCCCTAACTTGGAAATCAGGTTAAATGTGCCAGCAGCAAAGCCTGGTTAGGATTACTCTGGAAAACCTGGAGTAGGTAGAGATAGACTGGGTGGTCAACTGCTCAGAATGGGATTTTTGTGTGGGCGCAGTTTTTGTAGCTGCTGCAGAATTAGGTGGTTTTTTGGGGGGGCGGCAGGTGATACCTTTTCTTGATGCTGCTGCTCCTTTTGGACCAGCTGACTCTCGTGCTCCGCTTCCATTTCTGCCACAACCTTTCGCTCTTCGAGAAGCATTTTATGCGTGTCGGCACACGTGGCTTTGGTCTGCTGCAAACGGTTCTCCAGTTTCCCATTCTCCACTTTTGAGGAGACCAGCTTTCAAATACACACACACACACACACACACACACAGGGGTGGGGGAGAGCACAATATTAAAAGGGGTCATGCCGAAGAATCTGCATCTAGGACCAAGGGCCTTCTGGCAGTTCCCTCACTGCAAAAAGTCAAGTTGCAGAGAGCCTTCTCGGTGGAACACCCTCCCGTCACATGTCAAGGAGATAAATAACTATACATCAGAAGGCAGCCCCGTACAGGGAAGTTTTTAATGTTTGATGTTTTATTGTGCTTCTACATTTGTTGGGACCTGCCCAGAGTGGCTGGGGCAACCCAGTCAGGTGGGCAGGGTACAAATACTATATATATATATATATATCTTGCCAACTGGCATCATTGTGCTCATTCAGCACAGGAAAGGTACAGAACCATATTTGAGAAAGAGTTGAGATGTCAAGCAGCAGAATCTAGGAGGGCTGCCCCCAGCTTGGCGGCTCCATCACCCCCTTTAGCCCACAAAGCCACTTTGCCACACGCTGGCTGCAGTCAGCCACTGTGTCACTGCCCCTTCCACCCCCCAGATCCCTTATTTGTTCTAGAGCAGGCATGCCCAACCTTCGGCCCTCCAGATGTTTTGGACTACAATTCCCATCATCCCTGACCACTGGTCCTGTTAGCTAGGGATCATGGGAGTTGTGGGCCAAAACATCTGGAGGGCCGCAGGTTGGGCATGCCTGCTCTAGAGGCTTGAATCCCTGGTTCCATTCCAGAGCCACCTCTTCGTTCCTGCCCACCTCCTCTGCTGCCACTCAAGCTTACTTCGCCAATCAGGTATTTGATGGCACACTTGGCTTCCGCAAGGTTGGTGATGCTCTCCCAGCGCTGCTTGGTGCGGTCACCGGCGTCTGCGTCCAGCAGCTTCTGCTGCAGGTCAGCAATCTGGGCGCTCCTTTGGAGGAAGAAGCCACCGCATGAGTTCGCATGGGATTTGCCAAGAGAGCAGATCGTTTGGGGAACTTGGGCAATTTGGCCCCTGCTTGTGTTGGATGAACTGTGACCGGAGCATCAGCAGCATCCCCGGGTGAATATGCAGTTGCTTAGACTGCCAGGCTGGGGTTAATTTCCTAAGAGACCTGCTGTGGTCCAGAGATGGTGCAGCAGAGTGGCAGATGGATGACTGCAGGACTGAGAGGGAAACTTCAGCACCCCCTAAATCTGCCACCTCTTACCCCCTTTCCACAGGAAACAGCCACACTAAGCTTTCCCAGAACAAGAAGATGAATGTTACACAGCAACAGCAAATAGAAGAATCGTAGAGCTGTAGAGCTGGAAGGGACCCCCCCCCCAAGCGTCATCTAGTCCAATCCCCTGCAATGCATAGTTAAAACTATGGAATTTGCAACCATGAGATGATGAACACTAGAGCTCGGACAGCCTTAAAAGGGGATTAGAAAATCAATGGACTATAGAGCCAATAGGTACTAGTCAATTAAGGTTATATATTGGAGGCTGTATGCCTCTAAATTCCTCCAGCTTGAGCTAGAGTTTTTCTTACACTCTTTGTAGTGGCTTTGCTTTTTCTGAGACCCCATACCTGAGCTCCATCTCTGTTTCGAGGCTCTCTATTTGCTTGGCGATGGAATGCTCTATTTCCACAGCTTTATGGGAAAACGTGCGCCTCTGGAAAAGGAGGATGGGAACGGAATCAGAAAAGAAGCAGAGAACAGGGAGAGGAGCTCCCTCCCCATGGAGGTGAGGTGGGACTCAGTTCAGAAGATGTGACAGTTTAACTCTAAGAGAAGCAGCAGTAGTTGTTTCCAGCAAGGCGAGACTTTAATTCCCCCCCCCCCCGGGAGGGGATCTACCATGGTGGGAAGCAGAACCAGCCTCCGGAAGATCTCCTGCCTCCAGTACAGAATGGGAAAACTCACCCTTTACAGCAGGGGGTGGGGAATCTGGGGGCCAAATGCAGCCCCCAAAGCCTTTCTATCTGCCCATCGGGAGTCTCCCTCCCCCCCCACCCCCTTTGCACCTCCTTGAGTGTTCTGTGTGAGCACTGAAAATGCCTGGAGGGAGGACCAAGAGGGCTGCACAAGTAAGAGTAGAAATTAGCTTCACTCTGCAAAGGCAGAATTCACACTCGTTGCTCCACCCACTTTTGCCTGTGGCCCTGCCCACTGCAGGCACGTGGCCTTTGGAAAGTGGCCTATTACCTGCATCAGAAGACCCCATCACCAAAGAGAGAAAGTGGATGAGATAGAATACATGGTCCCTTTCTTCCCCACCTCCCTCTCTGCCGCAGCCTGCATCCCTGCCCACCTTGTATTTTGACGGGAGGTTCTCCCCAGCATCTCGCTTCTCTTTAAGCGAGGCAATCTCCTTCGCCAAGGTCTTCCGGTCCTCCAGGAGGTCGTTGAGGTGACGCTGAGCCTCTTCGATGCTAACAAGGACCTCCACTTCGTTCGCGAGCCAGCTCTGCGCAAGATGGAAGCTGGTTATGACAGAAGGTCAGCGGAGAGGTGGCCAGAACCCGTCCCAAGTGGCCTGCAAGCCAATTTTGCCTCTTCCCTGGAATAAGCCATCTGAGCCACTCTGAATCTGCACTAAGCAGAAACAAGAAGAGATACGGCTCCTACCTTCACCCGAGCAGCAATTCCCTCAACCCCGCGGTTGGCATTCTCTTTTCGCTTATTGGTAACCTCTTGCTGTTTCTGGAGAGCATCCTTTAAACGCTTGTTGGCAGCAGCGGCCTGTGAGAGAGGAGTGGAGGGTGGCGTGTTGAAATAGGACCCAAGGCACAAACTTTCAATATCCCTTGCTTGGCAATGAAGCTCACCAGGTGACCTTAGGATAGCCACTCTCCAAAGCTAGCCTCCCCCTGGGATTTTAGGAGGATGAAGAGATGGAGGTGGGGGGGGGGAGCTTCTATAGCCCAAGGGTCAGATGAATTGCTGGCCAACCCTCCAACGGACCATTTTCAACAGGGATGGAACAAATTCAAAGAGGCTCCCTATCGGCACTTATCAGTTGACCAGTGCTGACAGAGAGTCCCTTTGAACTTGTCCATTTGCAGATCCAAAGATGAGTGCAAAAGCGGGGAGGATGTCCTTCTGCAAGGGCAGCTTGCATCCAAACCATGGTGGAACCCATACAGCACATAGCCAACAATTAGTCACACAATAAATATTCTTGTTCAAAAACAATTTTTCATCATTTATCAAGTTTGTATGAATAAGACAACAGCTCACAACGTGCCATGAAAACTTATAAGCTATCTAAAATAAAGTGAACTTGCAATATCAGATTTTACCAAGTTCTTACAACTTCTTGACTCAATTTTTTTTTAAAAAAAAGTAATTTCAAGAAGGTAGGTGAGTTCAACGATGTTCCCGGTAGCTGTGAAGTGCAGATGGAAGACAGGGTGCCAGCGTTCTATCCCCGTTTCGCCCTAGCTGTCCATAAAGTTGAAGAGCTGCTATTTCGCCCCCGACAGGGCCAATTTGTTACAATTTGATCCCTGTTGCATCTTCAAAAAGGGCTCGCTGTCAGCAAACCCAGCTAGCCAAGGAGCAACTGGGAGCACAATTTAAGCTCCCGATTGTACCTTCACAGCCGTGTCTTTGCCTGCCTCGCCCGACGTCACTTATGACTTCAGGTGTGCGGCAGGTAGGTGTGGTTTGGGGGAACTGGCCCTGCAACCCACAGCCAGAGGGTTCCTACATCTGCCTTAGAAGGGTGGGATAAAAATGTACCCATCAATGCGCTCCGAGAAGAGATTTGATGTTCTCCTACCCACAAATGAGGGTTTTCACTGGCTTTGAAGTCAGTATTCTAAGAACTCTTTGCTTTAAAATAAAGAGCCTCTCAGCCAGCATGGCTGACGAGGACAACCAGAGAATTACAAAGGTGTAAGCAAGTACTTAGAATCATAGAATTGTAGAGTTGGAAGGGATCCCAAGGGTCAACTAGTCCAACCCCCTGCAATGCAGGACTGAGGTTAACTCATTGAAGATTACGAGAAAGATGTTACCTATCCTCTAGTTACTATCCCATTGACTTCCGATCTATGCTAGTTAGTGTCTTAAACCAGGAGAGGAGAACTACCTATGGCTCTGCAGTTCTTGTTGAATACAACTCATTACCCCTGACCATTGGCCAGGCTGGCTGTTGGGAGTTGGAGGCTGGCCATGTCTGGTAGGCCACCAGTTCTCCAGCCCTGGTTTAAACTATGAATCCTAGAGGCAAAATTAAGTCAATCATACTCCATTTAACACCACATATTCTAGACTCTCTACACAATCAGAGGGAGGGAAGGGCTTTGTACACTATTCCCCAACTTCTGATTTACTGAATCAGGGAATTCTAACTTCAGGACCTGTCCCTTGTCTCTGCCCAAAGCATTCAAAGTCTCAGCCTGTCTAATCTTATTTTAAAAACAGTGGTGCTTCAGCAGGCGGAAGGGAAAGGCTGTCCAAGGCCACTCACCTCCTCTGCCTTTCGCCGGAGGACAGTGGCTTGCTTTTGGAAGTCTTGCTCTAGTTTGACAAGTTCATACTGCCTCTTGCGATCCTGAAAGACAAGAGTCAAAATGCCTGACCTTTCAACAACCAAGCAGGACAGTGATTTGTGGCTTCTATTAGTTGCTATGGTCTGCCCTCAAACTTAGCAAGTCTTGTGACACACTTTTACAGAGGCATTAAACCCACCCGTATTCTAGAGACCTCATCAAGTAATTTGAAATGCTTGGAAAACAGAACCCCGGACAATCCAAATTCAAATGTGGAAGGACCATCGCTCGGTGGGGGGCTGGGGGAGCAGGTTTGATCCCTGGTGTCTCAAGGAAGACTAGAGAGAGCCACAGCCAAACAGTTTAGATTACACTGAACTAGGCCAATGGTATTACTTATTATAAGGAACACAGAAAGCAGCAGCTTAAGTGATAATACTAGAAGTTACTCAGGCATTTTGGGGGGGGGGGGAGAGATTTGCATGTATGGAAACTGGTGTGGAATGGTAGCAAACTTGTCCAAGAGAACTGGCTAATGATTTAGGGCAGGATCAAAGGTCTGCTTTAATGGCAGAAATGTTTGGCTGGCTGGACCCTGGTGAATGATGAGAAACAGAAGGCTTGGCAAGACTTTAGTCAAGTTGAGATCATGCAGCAGGATGAAGGCCGCTTGTTAGCGACTCCGACTGACCTTCATGAGGCTGCTTGTACAGATAAGGTTCGCAAATATGTCCCTCCCCCAAAACAATTAACGTAAAATAAAATACCTCTTTTACAGGAGTTTGCTCCTAAAAGTCATGTAAACAACTAAATCTTAGGGAGAAAGGAGTGAATCAGAAGACAGGAGCATTTGGAGGGATCAAAGAGAGACAGCATCTCGGTGTCAGAGCCCTTTGCTTATTTTTATTTAGCCACAAGTTTTGCTAATAGAGTTTTGTCTGTTCTGTGGCTTCTGGAGCCCAGTTTGCCTTTCCCCTTTGAGAGTAGAAGGGGTTTCTTGCTTGCCTGTCCTTCAATTTTGGAAGCTGCTTTTGGCTATTTTATCCGAGTCTGACTTTTATCTGAGCCAGACTGAGTCCCACGGTGGTTATATTCCAGCTCCAGGGTCAGAGGCTGTCTGCCTACAATCACAAGTTGGGAGAGTACCATTGCATTCAGCTCCTCCTTGTGGGCTTCCCCTTGGAGCATCTGGCTGGCCACTGGGTGAGAACACCCAGCGGATGCAGGGCTCTTCTGCTAAAGTTCAGTGCTGACGCTCGACTCACCCGTGCCTTCAGCTGGATGACTTCCTTGTCTTTCTGTTGCCTCCACTGCTTAAACTTCTCAGAGTCCTCTTTCATTTGACGTATCAGCTGAACACGTTGACTCTTCATCGCCTGGAGAAAGAACAAAGGAGGAGCAAAGGCCTTGGGTGAGAATCTGCCTAGCACGTGTAGCCAGATGCTGGAGGGCTCCCAACTCCCATTGGCCTCAGCACAGCCAAAGGTCAGGGATGATGGATGGGGAAGTTTGACATCTTGAAGGAGCCACATTGCCTATCACTGAAACAAACACTGAGATGCCCAGATTCTTAGAAGCCTTGAAAAATTTTGGAGCATGCTGGGATACAAGAGAGTTCAAGCTCTGATGACTTCAGGAAATCAGCTCAATTGATAAAAAGGTTTTGGCATGGACTGGGGAGTTTAAAATCTCCAAATCCTTAGTTTCTTTTGCAGCCTTGATAACTTGTTAAAAGTCCCAAGAATCCCATTCAAAATTTCTTGGTTTTTCTGGCTCTCATGACCGAAAAAGCAAGCATTCAAATTTAAACAAGTTGCTGTTGCTTTTAAACAGCAGCTGAGAAACATAATGGCAGTCAGGGTAAGAATGAACTGCTTTCCTAAGATTATAAAAAACACAGACATCTAAAGTGCCAGTTATACAGTTACAGTGTCCATCAAACACGAACCAATAAAATGCCAACCTTGTCGGCTATCCACACCACAAACCCCGTTATCTTTCTCATTGTACCCTCTGGGTGTTACGTTTCCGAGCACAATTCAAAGTGTTGGTGCTGACCTTTAAAGCCCTAAATGGCCTTGGCCCAGTATACCTGAAGGAGCGTCTCCACCCCCATCGTTCAGCCCAGACACTGAGGTCCAGCTCCGAGGGCCTTCTGGCGGTTCCCTCACTGTGAGAAGTGAGTTACAGGGAACCAGGCAGAGGGCCTTCTCAATGGTGGCACCTGCCCTGTGGGAACATCCTCCCAGCCGATGTCAAGGAAATAAGCAACTACCTGACTTTAAGAAGACATCTGAAAGCAGCCCTGTTTAGGGAAGTTTTTAATGTTTGATGTTTTCACGTGTTTTTTATGTTCTGTTGGGAGCCGCCCAGAGTGGCTGAGGAAACCCAGCCAGATGGGCAGGGTATAAGTAACAAATTATTTATTATTATTACATACCCGGATCTCCTGGTTCAGTTTGCACACTGTCTGCTCATTGGATTCTTTCATCTTCAGGAGCTTTGACTGCTCCTTCAGCTTCTTCTTCAGATCTGCCATTTCCCCTTCCAGCTCCTGAAGCCGCTTCCTGCGCCGTTCGCTGAGTCTGAAATGAACACCGCAGCCCTATAGTCATGAAGTAAACAACCTTCCCCTCTCAAAGCTCCCAATTAGTTGCCTCTTACTTTGCTTGGCTGACATCCTTCTTCGTCATATGAATGCCAAGGACCAGGTCTTCTTTTTCCTTCTGCAGTTTGGCCACCTCCATTTCAAGGTCCTTGATGCTGGTCTTGATTTAAACACACATGCATACATTTTTCAGCACCCCACTAAAAGCACCCCCTCCGGCTACAGCCGTTTCTTTCCAGCAGGCCACATCTCCACCTAAGAAAAGGAGAGGCTGCCCTCCTGTGGCTTGCTAGTCAAGCAGCCCACTGTGTGTATAGATGCTTACTCCTTCCTGGCCAGCAGCTGTTACCTGGTATTGGCATTGTATGGGCTCCAACTGGCTGTCGTTCTGAGACATCTTCCTTGCCAAGGCCTCCTTCAGAGCCAGGGCTTTGTTGAGTTCAAGCAGCTCTTTGGACATCTGAGCTTGGTGGAGAGCATGCCGAGTGGCGTACTCGTCAGAGGGCCCTTGAGCATCCAGGTCACCTTCTGACACCTAGGGGAGAGAAGCAAAAGTTTAACTAACATCTGGTTTTTTTAAAAAAAATTGTGTGTGCTTTACTTTTCTACAATCTTATGTGCATACCAATTAGAGAGCTCTTTGATTAAGTGGTCTCTAAAATCTTGTAAATAAAGGCGCCATTAGTCCCTTATTGTAGCTGGGTTTCCTGTTGCCAAGAAACCGCTAGCCACGCAATGAAAAGTAAACACAGGATTCGCATCAAGTCAGGAGGCCTCTTACTTACAGCACTGGAGTCTTGATCAGATGTGTCCATGTCCGTAACGCCAGCAGGGGTTTCACTCTGCAGAGAACACACAAGGTTTGCCTGGCGCCACAATACAGTCCTATGGTCTGTCAACTGCTCTGTGCAGTTCGAAATGTTACATGCTGCAAACACCAGCAAGATCGTGCCCCAAACAAAAAGGTGCTGCTTGGTCTACTTTTGAACTTCTCCAGAAGCCACCAACACAGAATGTCTTGAATGCTTCTTGCTTATTCCCCAAACTGGGAAGGCAGAAGAAGCAGCAGGATCTGTCAACCATGAAACGTCCTCGTGTCCCTAAGGGGATCCTTACCAGAAACTGGGCGATCACTTGCTGTAAGTGGCAAATTAGTTCCACGTGCTGTTTCAGTTCTTGATCCTCCAGAGCCTCAAGCAGCTTCTGCAGGTCAAGTTTCAACCTGAAATCCAGTCACACAAGAACTTACTCACAAGTCAGTGTTAGTTTTATGCCATGCAGATGCTTGATTGAAAAGACTCATGCTGCTCTGCTGACCTACATGTGGATTATTTATTTATTCCTCCTACCTCATAATACAACACCTGTTTTTACTTTTGCTGCCCATCCTCATGCTCAAAGGCACCCTTTCAAAGCAGCCCACCAACCTCACTTCCTGTATTTTAGACGTAGCCTGCCCCATGAGCAATCGGTCTGCATTTTGAACAGCTAAGAGTGTACACAGAGAACAACTACTTACGCATCATGTTTCTGGAGCTCTTCCACCTTTGTGCTGATCTTTTCGTTCTGCTGCTCCGTCTGCAGAAAGTGGGAAGCAGGTTGTGCGTCATGGGATAGTTCTGAATTAAACCAAAGGATGTGACTACAACTCCATTGTCCTCAACCACTAGCAATGCTGGCAGGGCATGATGAGTTGGGAGTCGAGAAACTTCTGGAATGCACCAGGTTGAAAACGGCTGGCTTAGGAGGTGGTGGCCAGGTGGCGTATTTGGCCCCAGGTGGTTGCAGTTCAGACTGTGCAGTTGGGCACAGTCAACTAAATATATTATTGTTTAGTTTGTTGCATTTATATCCCATTTTTTTCTCCAAGGAGCTCAAGGTGGCATACATAGTTCTGCCCTCATTTAATCCCCAAAACAGGCCTGTGAGGTAGATTTGGCTAAGAGGCAGTAGCTGGCCCCCAAGGTCACCCACTGAACCTCATGGCTGAATGAGGATTTGAACCTTGGTCTCCCAGGTCCTAGTTCGACACTCTAACCCAGGCTTCCTCAAACTCGGCCCTCCAGATGTTTTTGGACTACAACTCCCATGATCCCTAGCTAGCAGGACCAGTGGTCAGGGATGATGGGAATGGTAGTCTCAAGACATCTGGAGGGCCGAGTTTGAGGAAGCCTGCTCTAACCACTACACCACACTGACTTAAGAAGTAACAAGTATGGGTCTAACTCTGAGTAGATCTCACGTTAAGATATACTCTAATGAGTACAGGCAGCGACCATTTTAGGCAAGTGCAAATGGACCCGAAGAGGGAAGAACAGGGGCCAGGAACGGGACCCCCACACAAAATGGTCATCACCTGTACATAAAAACCAGCCAGGAATTTCAATAATCGCTCCCACCACTGCATTTAAATAATAATTCCTAAACTCTTAAATGAAGTCACAAGACTGCATTTTTGGCAACAGAACAGCCCTCTTCCTGAACTCACCGATGGGAAGTCATGCCTATGTCACAAAAAGGTGTCACCGCCACCAGCCCCCACCCCTATATCTGAGGCCTTACCACAATGATTCTTTCCAGCATCTGGGCAAGCTGGCCTGCTGCTTCACTGAGGCCGCGGCTTAGTTTTTCATTTTCCTCCGCGAGGGAGTGATTTTTCTCCATTAGAGATTGCAGGTTTTCCGAGGGCTCACCACTGGAAGTTTAAGCAGGAAGCATTTATTTATTTTTTTAAAAAATCATATACCGCTCAGTTGTAATAAAGCCTTAAGTGGTTTATTGGCTAGTAATCTGCCTGCATCCAGCACACTAAGGAAGTTTTATCTCATTCAAGAAGGAAAAACGAACCCAGGTTCCTGGAAGGGTGAATTAAAAGTAAATCCAAGGAAGGACAAGGCTACACTGCTAGAAAAAGTATCTTAAATATGAGTTAAATATTATTTCATGCCACAGAAGAACGCACTAGAAGTTTTCTCCTCCATTATTCCCAAAACTGCAGAATAACCCCCTTCCGGGTAGTGCATGAACAACAGGTTTGCCATGGGGGTTCAAAAATTGCCACCTTGCCACTCGACAGAATATCTTCAGAGAGCAGGCTCTGCCCAGGCTTCAGAATCACTTGGAAAGAATAATCTCACTGCTTTCCATGCATTTCCAAATCAAAGCAGTGCAACTGCTGGCGTTTTCTATATTGTTTGCAGAAAACTTTTCGCAGACCATTAAGAAAAACACTTTCTGTAATCGTTAGCTTGTGATGTGCAATTTTAAATCTTTGTGTTGCTTTTATTGCATGCATATATTAGTGGTAAGCTGCTTTGAATTTTTTAATGAAATTGCAGCATAGATGTATTTTTTTCATAGAAACAAACGAAAGGCAATCCCCTTGTTCCCAGCCCCAAACTGGAAGGGAGCTGAGATTCTTGTCCCCAGATTTGCACTGGGACCTGAAAGCATTTCTGGTGCCTCTAAATGGCACAATGACGTCAGAGGAATGAAACACACACACCCTGCCTAATCCTACCTGTTCAGACGAGCAGGATGTTAGACAAGTGCAAATGTGGGTTGGCTAACTAAGATAGTCCTTCTCATGTAGTTCTGCGGGTACAGCATTGTGTGTTTTCTATGAAAGGGAGGGAGCCTTGCATGGAAAATGGACCACTCAAATCACCCCAATAGGACAGCATTAAGTGCAGGTAACTAAAACAAAGAAAAGGGGGGAAAGTATGGGCCAACTTACAAGGAGCCACAGAAGAGGGAAGGCTTGCAGTGGCTCAGGAAGAGCAGGGCAGATGTGGGGTTTTCAGGCATGATTTTAGAGAATGAGGTTTTGACCGAAAGCAAGATGCAAAGCAAGCTTGAAGCAAAAGGAAGAATAAGAGGAGCTTGAGAAAGACAGAAAAGGCAGCAGCACCAGACCTGGATTTGTATCCAGAGGTCTGTTAATTAGATTTGTATGCTTAAGAAGGAGTGACACATTCCGGCAGTCAAAAAATTCGAAGTCAGGCAGCATTTGGATGTTTAGTCTTGGCAACATATTAACTTTCAGTGCTCTCTTAAATAGGGCAGCAGTTTTCCAAGTGCATGTCATCAATTCAAGCCTTGAGGCCAGACAAAGCTTTGCCAATTATGTTTGCGGAGATCTCTGGCACCAGTGCTTTCATTGGTCGGGTCTGCAATAATGAACGTTTATGAAAAAGTACAGGCTGCCTTTAGCACAGAAGAGTGAGTGTCACATGTGTTGCTGGCCAGCAGTCCTCACCCAATACACACAGGAAGGGTCCCTCCATGAGCCTGCAGCAGTAAGACCTGCAGCTGTTGGACCTGGAGGAGAGAAAATTGCTACTTTTAACTGTTTCTTACCCATCAGAAAATTCAGCCTGTGGCAGCTCTTTCAAGTAAGCATCAACACTGGCCTGCATCTTCGGCTCACAACCCCACCACCACCACCCACATCTCTGGAGCCAACTCCTCTGCTGCCACCTCCAAATCTAGTAGCCCACAGACACACCTGCAGCTTTAGCCGGCCGATCTCTGCTGTCTGAGGGTCAATATTCACTACCGGCTTGTTCTTAATTTTTCTGGCCCTGTCAGCATATCGAAGGGTATTCAAAGTTTCCTCGAGGTTTGAATCTGCTGGGCTCACACAGGCCACCATCAAGGTGTGGCTATTGCCTCCCAGGGAATCTGAAGGGAGAAAAATAGGGCGGCTGTTTAGGTAAAAAAAAAAAAACCACTACTTTTGTGAGATGAAAGGTTTGCAGAGGCACAAGATGATTCCCTGGTGGACTTTTTGGCTCCCACTCTTACCTTGCAAAAGGCGTGTTAACTTAGAGTCCCTATAAGGGACAAAATTGCCCTTCTTGCTTTCCTCTCCAAGAGCGCTGATGACATTCCCCAGGCAGAGGAGTCCTTTGTTGATGTTGATCCCTAAACATGCAAAAAGGGGGAAGAGATGGAGAGCCGAGATCAACACTTTTAGAAGTGTAGAGTTCGAAGGAACCATATGGTCAAGCTTATTTACTGTCAGATACTAGACACTGAAAACCCCAAATTAGGGATAATTTTCCGAATTGAGCAATCCTAGACTATACATATATAGCTCCTTTATCTGAATGGACAGCATTAGGATCAAAATATATTATAGCCCAGGATTCTCTTGAAACAATCTTGTCAGCTAGAAAGTTATGGAACATAATGGCTAATAAAAAATTATTTGACCAATTCTCCCATGCTAAACTGACTGTGGAAATCCTACTGTAACCATCGTGGAAAAAATTGTTGTATTGGACAACAGAAGAAGAAGAAGAAGAAGAAGAAGAAGAAGAAGAAGAAGAAGAAGAAGAAGAAGGCCATATAAACCATTAATCTTAAATTAGGCAGGCCTGAACAGCTATCTCTAAAAACCAGGTGTATTCCCCTTTGAAGTGAGGATTTCTAATAGAACAATCACAATCCTTAAAAACTCTACCACCATGGGGACAAACTTACCATGCCATCAGAAATTTTTACCACTCACCTTCCCGAAGCCGATCACCTTCTGCTTTGGTCTTCTTTTGCCTTTCTGAACCAGCAAGGTCTACGAGGTGCAGCTTGGAACAAAAACTGGTGTTCCTAAGCCAGAAGTAGGAGTATTTCACTACACAGTAATGAACAAAAAACCCTGAGGCTGTAATAATAATCCAGCTTTCCCCAACCTGCTGCCCTCCAGATGTTTTGGGCTAAAGCTCCCATCAGCCCCAGCCAGCACAGCTGCTACAGTCCAAAGCATCTGGAAAGCACAGAATCATAAAACTGTAGAGTCAGAAAAGACCCCCAAGAGTCATCTGGTCCAACCCCCTTGCAATGCAGGAATCTCAGCTAGCTCACACATGACAGATCACCATGCAACCTCTGCTTAAAAACCTCCAAGGAAGGAGAGTCCACCACCTCTAGTAAGAGTCTGTTCCACTTTCAAACAGCTCTTAAGGCCAGAAAGTTTTTCCTGATGTTTAGTCGTAATCTCCTTTCTTGTAATCTGAAGCCATTGCTTCGGGTTTTATCCTTCAGGAAGAGAAAACAAGTTTGCTCCATCCTCCTGTGACATAGTAATTCGATAGGCACCATTTCGAATACACCAAGAGATCTCCTTAATCAGTTATCAACTTCCACTTTTTCTGCCCTCGTTGTCTTGAAGCAAGGCACCCTCCTTTAAGCACAGTCTCAAGGTGCTAAAACACACACTCATGGGCAGCAAAACCCAAACCTTCCTTCAATGGAACACGCTTGAAGCCCTTTTAAGAGAACAGGTTGCCTGAACGGCTTTGCTTACGTGTCACTCTTGCTTTTCTGTTCAATGGTCATGGTGAAGATGGCGTGAGAGCGTGATGACTGGGTGTTCATGGCCGTGGCACCCACCGTTCGTGAGTTGTTCCCCTGCTCCAGGCACAGGGTGGTCTCTTGAGCAGAATGCACCACGTGCTCAGTGAGCCCCACAATCTGTATCATGAGAGAAAATGGGGAGGAAATGTTTTTTTCCGCCTCCCTTTGCTTCATCAACAGCACCTTTCAAAAAAATCCTACCAAGCTTTTGTTACAGGTGTTTTCTGTGTCCAAACCTAATCAGGACCCTCTGTGGCAATCAGAGCACTGCTAGTTTATGTTCAAGCTCCCAGAAGCAATGCTTCTAGCCATCCTCTGGATAAAGGAGTCTGTTGTGGGAATTTATAGGCTAAATTAGCCGTTTGGCATGGCCAGCAGTGTAGGGAGCAGGAGGACAGATCCCTTCTCTTTGGGAAAAAGAGCAAGGCAGGTCATTGGCCTGACTTGAAAAGGAAGGTTTGGTCTCCTGCATCTCCAGATAGAACTGGAAAGGCCCTGTTTCAGGCCCTGACTAGTAAGTGTACAGTACAGGTGACTCCCCACTGCGTGCAAATGTGAAATCACATAAAATGGGGAGCGCCCTGGAGAGTCCTCCTTGCTCAGGAGGAGACCCTCCACAGAGCCGAAAGACGACCTCTTTGGGATCTGGAGAGGGTCTCCTCATGAGCCAGACGGTTGTTGAGGCCGCTTAGCTGACACATAGGAAAGCTAAAAGTTAAATTGAATGGTTATTTCAATCAGATCCCACCCCCCCCAACAAAAAAGCTTTTATGTGTCTGCCACAGAACAAGGCAGGATCTATTTGACACAACCAGCCTTGCCTCTATGGCATGATGTACCCTGTTCGGTAAAAATAACAAATCCTGGCAGGGACTCCACCTTTATGCCTTCCTTGGGGTCTTCACGGATGCTGATATGAGCTGTCCGCTCTTTGGCTGGTGCCAAGAGGTCTAGGATGTCTTCGTTATAGATCTGAGGAAGAGAAGGTAGCAGATTGGAAGAGAGGTTTGACACATCTCAAAAGCCAAACAGAATAGAACTGCCACAACTTTCGTATTCCTGCCCTAAACCCCTTGGAAGTCACAGCTTTGCAAGGGAACTGGGAATGGGAGTGTTAAGCTCCACTACAATCTACAGCAAGGAGAAACTTTAATGCTTCAGCACAGCACATTTTCAGCAACACAGTATGTTGAAACAGAGTGGAAAAAAATTAACCTTTCTTTAAAAAGGCCATCCAAAGGCAGGGTTGGCACACCAATCAACTGACCAGTTAAACATCTGATACTACTTGAAGTCATAGAGGGTAATGGCTACAAGTATGCGACAGCTGCATATTCCTGCATTGCAGGGGGGTGGAATAGATAACCATCAGGGTCCCTTCTAACTCAACCATTCTATTATTCTGTCTACATGCTGCTTCACCATATCAAAAGCACTGTGTCTCAGAATACCAGACACTGGGGGGAAACAGCAGAAAAAGGCCATTGCCCTCTACTCCGGCTTATGGTCTTCTGAGAGGCGTCTGGTCAGGGATGTTGAACTAGACAGGCCTTTGGCCCTATGATCACAATGAGCCTGTTTCTACCTTTAAAAACAGTTTTATTATAACAGAACAACACAAATAATAATATAAAATCTAAGTCAGTTTTAAAGTGCAGGTTGACCCTGGCATTAGAAGATAAAAGCCAAACAGAAAAACTGTTCGTGGAACCACTTAGGTAACATATCTTACGTAACATTGATAATATTTCATTATTTTTTTTAAAGCTGTTCACTTCACTGGGCATGACTTAGTCGGCCATCACCCAGAGTAGACCCACTGAAATCAATGGATTTAGCAGTTTAAACTAGTTTGCTTTAGTAATTCGCAGATATCAAGCCTGTTGATGATTAAAGGATTGTCTTTTGTTGTTGTTGTTTTCAGTAATGTTAATGCTTTAGAAAATGCTTGTCCAATCAAATCTTTTTTGACTGGTCAAATGCCCATCCCTGCCCAGAGGAATTTGATCCCAACCTCAACAAAGTTCTTAAGTAATTTTGGCCCCGAGGCTTGGATTTCAAGGTGATGGGGAAGCATATTTTTGGCCCTACACTGCAACTGCTCTTAAAACTACAAAAATATTTACAGCATAGATGGTTTTTACCTCCAAATAAGAGACTTTCAGGAAGAACTGCCACTCTGCCCTCGCTTTCATTTCTTGGAAGAGAAGCTTTATTGCCCGAGGGATGATTCCAACAGTGGGATCGTTCTCTTTGTCGGCTGTGTAAGCACCTCCCATGGAGTATGTTTTTCCGGATCCCGTCTGGCCATAGGCTAAAACTGTGGCATTATATCCTGTGGAATTAAGAACGCAAAAAGAAGTGAGGGTCATTTCCAGAATGACAACTGCCCCTTAACAGTATTTCATGTGTTGACAACAGCAAGGATAAGAATCAGACTGGAGCAAGTTGAATATATCGCATTTCCTAGGCAGCCTAATCAGCCTGCATCAGGATGGATAAAAATAAATGATTTTTAAAATATATATATATAAAAAGCAGACTTTTTTAAAAAATTAAATCAGATTTTTAGAAATAAAATGCCTTTGGAGGAAAAATCTTTCTAAAGATAGTTTTCTATTTAAGTTACATTATAGTCCAATGGCTATTCATCAGGAAATAAGGGTTTGTTTTAAGTTTTTCGTGTGTGCTGAAACTCAGTCTAAGTTTTTTTTAAAAAAACAAAACAATGTTTAACCACATCAGTTAACAAACATGGATACATATGCTATAATGTTATTGTTTTAGTTAAATAAATTGTTTAAATTGTTATTAAGGAAATGATTATTTTTCTCCTTCCAATAAAGTACAGCAGAAAAGTTGTCCAAATATAAACAGTTAACTTGTTAAACCTCACAATAATTTCATAATTATCTATGTATTTCTGATAGTATGCAGGACCTTTTAAAACAGAGCAAGCTTTTTTATGGCCAAATATTCTTAGCCACTTCCTACTGAAGATGTACCCAACATGTTCCACCTCAACAGCTCTCACCTTTGAAGATGCCCATTAAAAGGGGAGAAATACAGGCATTGAACACCTCCTCTTGCTCAGTGGATGGGTCAAAGACATAATCATACGTGAATGCTTTGTCATTACCTAGAACCACCTGTGTGGAAGGAAGAGAATTAGTGAGGGCTACTGTTTCGCCTCTTAGCAAAATGAGCTCTTGAGGATTTGAGAACTGGTCCAATTTATAGCAGGGTGAATCTCCTCCTGTCCCTCCTAGCCTAATATGAGGGGCGTTCATTAAAAATTTCCCCTGACATACTTTCCTGTGGACTGAGAAAAACGAAACTGGGCACAGTTATTAGTCCTTCGCTACATAGCTACCAGCAAGAGTCAAAAACTTCTTCCATCGCATTTCGTCTGGAAAAAGATTGCCCTTCAAAAATAACTTCATGGTTGGAAAGAGGTGGAAGTCCGATGGTGCGAGGCCAGGAGTATAAGGGGGGTGAGGAAGGATTTCATAGCCACAGAACCATGCTTCTGTCTGAGCAACATGCAAGTTGTGAACCAGGGCATTATCCTGCAGGAGGCAGACACCTTTGGTCAGCATACTACACCTCTCAATTTTGATGGCCTTCCGCAATTTTTGCAGCAGTGAAGCGTAGTATGTCCTGGTAATTGTGATACCCTTTGCCAGGAAATCCATCATCACTACTCCGCTCTGGTCCCAAAAGACCGTGAGCATGACCTTGCCTGCTGACAGTTGGACACATGCCTTCTTTGGAGGTGGTGAGGCAGAGTGCTTCCATTGTTTAGACTGGGATTTAGTCTCTGGGTCATAATGATGGACCCATGTTTCGTCCTGAGTAATCAGTCTGGTGAAGAAGTCATCATGTTTTTTTTTGACATGGCCAAAAGAGCCGGTGAGCAAGTGACTCATTCCTGCTTCTGGAAAGGTGTCAGCAGCCAGGGAACCCACCGTGCGGACTCCTTTCCCATGTGCAAATGGTCATGGATTATGTTTTTCTACAGAGCCGACACTGATCTTGACATCTGCAGCTAGTTGGCGAATGGCTATGCGGCGATCCTCCAAAATGGTGGCCTCCACTTGTTGGATTGTGTGTTCACTAATGGTAGACTGTGGTCACCCAGGAATGGGAGCCATTCCACCAAAGTCTGACCACACTTGAACTGACAATGCCAGTGCTTGACTACGTCATATGATGGGGCATCCTCCCCATAAGTCCCTTTCATCTCATCAAACGTCTCTCGTGGTGTGCGCCCTTTCAAGTAAAGGAACCTGATGACTGCTCTGCATTCAACTGGTTCCGTTATCAGACGTTACTCCACGTTAGCACCAGTAACAGAGAAACTGTTAGGAGTTCAGAGCTACAAATTACCATGTTACCTATGGAGAGATGTATGGAGAGATGTACATTTGCAATTTCATTCTCCAACGATAACTGGAAGTCGGTCAGGGGAAACCTTAATGAATGACCCTCACATCATTTCAGAGCAGATGAAACACAAACACACACAGAAACCCTCCAAATCTTTCCTCACCTGCTGTTCTCCAGGGACAAAAGACAAACACATCTGACAGCCCTCTGCAAGTTCCTTCGGAACCAGGGGGCGGCACCTTAGTGCCACCCGCACAGGGATGACCCGGATATCTTCCCTTGACATTTTATGTTATCTTCCTAAAAGAAATTAGAAAGTTAAAAAGCATTAGCTCACTGGAAAATACCACCAGTTTTGATTTGCAACAAACTGCTTCTGAACCTAACGTAATATATTATTTTAACTTCGGGTTAATCCTTTAAAGTCAACTTATATATAAAACTTCTCAAAATAGTTTACAATAAGGGTGAAATCTCCAACGCGTACATTTAAACACAATGCTCACGCATATAGACAATAAATAGAAATACAGAAAGTGGGGGGGGGCACACACACCAAAATACTCAAATAAAAATAGCACAGCCAGTACAACCCTGATTCAAGAAGTCTCCACTCATCCATGAAACGTTTTGGGGACCTTGGCAGCTGGCTGCCACCTCCCAGCCTAAGCCTCCCTCGCAGAGCTGTTATAGAATCATCGGGTGGTAGGGTTGGAAGGGACCCCCAGGGTCATCTAGCCCAACCCCCTGCAATACAGGAATATCAACTAAAGCATCCACAGCAGGTGGCCATCCTACCTCTGCTTAAAAACCTCCAAGGAAGAAGAGTCAGCAGAAGTTCTCAACTCCAACCGCCCCCCCCATACACAATCCAGCCCTGAAGCTCGCTTAGAGGACATCGCAGGGGGAGGGGAGCAGGACAGCCGCCAAAGCCTCCCTCGCAGGGTTGTTGTGCCACAGAAGTTCCCAACTTCTGTGCACCTTGCGAAGATGGAGGGTGGGGAGGAGAAGCGGGGAGGGTGGCCCCCCGACCTGAGTCTCCCTCGCAGGGTTGTTGTTACGAGGATGCAAACGGAGCCGGGGGGGGGGAGGAGGAAGAAGGAGAACCTCGTCCCGGGGAAAGAATAAGAATAAAGAGGCGTCGCACGCGAACACACACCCCCCCGGGGCAATTTGGAAATTTAAAAGCAACTGTCGCCCGAAGAGGCGCTTTGGGGAAGGAAAAAGGCGGGAAGGGGAACGAAAGGGTTAAAAGCGGGGCTGGGGGGGGGGCTTTGCACTGTCCTGGGACCTAACCCCCCCCCCCAAGCAAGCGACCGTTACCCTCTTCTCCTCGCGCGCGCGGCCTTCTCCTTGGCCGGCCTGCCAACCGCCTCCGCCGCTCCTTTCCCTCAGTTTACAACGTTCAAATCCGCCGCGCCAATCCGGGCACCGCAAGAGAGGGCGGGGCGGGCGGGGGGAAATACTGCAGACGGACGCACCGAGGCAGCGCTCGCTGTGACGTCAGGACCACACATATCCCCCACCGTCGGCGCATAGACGTACGCCAGAGTGAAGAGGTGTTTTCGGGTTCTCTTAGATCTGAGGTGCCGGGAGTCTGTTAGCGAATGGTGGAACTGAATGGGTTTGGGTCATATCTGGAATCGGAAAGGAAAATAGGAGCTACAGAACTGTGGCAAAGAAGAAATTCCAGGGTGGGAATCCCCCCCCCGCTATTCTAAAATGTTTAAGTTTTTTGTTGTTGTTAACTTTGTGCTAAATATATATTCCTTTGTAATGTTTTATTTTGAAATCGTTAAGGTAACCAGTGCTTTTTTTCCTTAAAAAATGTTTAGGGGTACTCTCATTTTGACTCAAGGAAATCACCATTTTATATTTCCTCCTCCTGCTGATCTATTCATTATTTTCATTTCCATGATCCTACACTGTGATGAATTGAAACTCCCCACTGCAGTAGAAATCATATACCCAACAGATGGAAAGCTCTTTAATCTGAGCAGGCTGAAAGCAAAGAGTAAGGT
This sequence comes from Lacerta viridis, assembly GCA_900245905.1. Lineage (NCBI taxonomy): Eukaryota > Metazoa > Chordata > Lepidosauria > Squamata > Lacertidae > Lacerta > Lacerta viridis. The sequence goes on along the minus strand of OFHU01001826.1, from coordinate 108,223 downwards.
TATCATAACTTCCGCCATAGAGCTTCAGTATGCTGATGACAATATAGTGTGAGCACACTCAGAGGATGACCTCTAAACCATCCTAAATATCTTCGCAGAAGCTTACGAAAAGCTTAGCCTATCGCTCAATATCGAAAAAACAAAAGTGCTGCACCAACAAGAACAAAATAACCCCTCTGCAGCGCCACAAATCCAACTCAATGGTGTAACGTTAGAAAATGTAAATCACTACTCCTACCTGGGCAGTTATCTTTCCACAAAGGCCAACACTGATGCCAAAAGCCAGCATCGTCTGAGCTCTGCTATTGTACTACCCCAAAGGATAATCACTGGCTAAATCGCTTCCCTCCGGACCCATTTTGGGTGATAGACCATGTCAGCCAAACCCCTATTGTTCTGTTCTGGTGGACACTCAGGGTGAATTTCCCGGTACAGTATTTATCACACATTTACATTTACATTTCATTTCCTCTTATGTTAATCCCGTGTAAACCCCACCCCCCTTTTCTGACATTTTGCCGATGTAACAGTTGTTATAAAAATTAGGTTCAACCCCAGAAGAGAGTCCATGAACCCAGGGGAGAGGCTTAGTAGGGCTCCCCTCCTCTCAAGAGCACTTAGGAATAAATAGAGACGATACAGAATCTCCCAAAGCAAGGCGATATCCCTTTATTAGAAACTGCTGCAGCAAGGTGTCTTGCAAGCAAAAGACCACGAACAAAGGTGCGCACGCTCCTATATAGACTTTTGAAATTGCCCCCCTCCAGCTCAAGACCACCCCTCCATACATCAGAATTACATCACAAATTGGGAGGGTCTGGTAGCAGTGATCTGAGCATCTTGGACCCTGCCCCCATGTCTCCTCTTGCCCTCCACCAAAAACCCATCAAGTGAAACAAAAGATATTTACATTTCCCTATATCCCAGCCAAGGAATTATACCAGAAAGATATGGAGGTCTCATACACCCCAGGTAGTGTGGTTGCTGACCTTGAGCCAGACATCCTGGAGAGTGAAGTCAAATGGGCCTTAGAAAGCCTTGCTAACAACAAGGCCAGTGGAAGTGATGATATTCCAGCTGAACTATTTAAAATTTTAAAAGATGATGCTGTTAAGGTGCTACACTCAATATGCCAGCAAGTTTGGAAAACTCAGCAGTGGCCAGAGGATTGGAGAAGATCAGTCTACATCCCAATCCCAAAGAAGGGCAGTGCCAAAGAATGCTCCAACTACCGCACAATTGCACTCATTTCACACGCTAGCAAGGTTATGCTTAAAATTCTACAAGGCAGGCTTAAGCAGTACGTGGACCGAGAACTCCCAGAAGTGCAAGCTGGATTTCGAAGGGGCAGAGGAACCAGAGACCAAATTGCAAACATGCGCTGGATTATGGAGAAAGCTAGAGAGTTCCAGAAAAACATCTACTTCTGCTTCATTGACTACGCAAAAGCATTTGACTGTGTCGACCACAGCAAACTATGGCAAGTTCTTAAAGAAATGGGAGTGCCTGATCACCTCATCTGTCTCCTGAGAAATCTCTATGTGGGACAAGAAGCTACAGTTAGAACTGGATATGGAATAACTGATTGGTTCAAAATTGGGAAAGGAGTACGACAAGGCTGTATATTGTCTCCCTGCTTATTTAACTTATATGCAGAATTCATCATGCGAAAGGCTGGACTGGATGAATCCCAAACCGGAATTAAGATTGCCGGAAAAAATATCAACAACCTCAGATATGCTGATGATACAACCTTGATGGCAGAAAGTGAGGAGGAATTAAAGAACCTTTTAATGAGGGTGAAAGAAGGAGAGCGCAAAATATGGTCTGAAGCTCAACATCAAAAAAACTAAGATCATGGCCACTGGTCCCATCACCTCCTGGCAAATAGAAGGGGAAGAAATGGAGGCAGTGAGAGATTTCACTTTCTTGGGTTCCATGATCACTGCAGATGGTGACAGCAGTCACGAAATTAGAAGACGCCTGCTTCTTGGGAGAAAAGCAATGACAAACCTAGACAGCATCTTAAAAAGCAGAGACATCACCTTGCCGACAAAGGTCCGTATAGTTAAAGCTATGGTTTTCCCAGTAGTAATGTACGGAAGTGAGAGCTGGACCATAAAGAAGGCTGATCGCCGAAGAATTGATGCTTTTGAATTATGGTGCTGGAGGAGACTCTTGAGAGTCCCATGGACTGCAAGAAGATCAAACCTATCCATTCTTAAAGAAATCAGCCCTGAGTGCTCACTAGGAAGGACAGATCCTGAAGTTGAGGCTCCAGTACTTTGGCCACCTCATGAGAAGAGAAGACTCCCTAGAAAAGACCCTGATGTTGGGAAAGATGGAGGGCACAAGGAGAAGGGGACGACAGAGGATGAGATGGTTGGACAGTGTTCTCGAAGCGACTAACATGAGTTTGGCCAAACTGCGAGAGGCAGTGAAGGATAGGCGTGCCTGGCGTGCTCTGGTCCATGGGGTCACGAAGAGTCGGACACGACTGAACGACTGAACAACAACAACATATCCCAGCCAAGTTAATCACACCCTTTTGTCTGACACTCAGGTATCAGGATGCCAGAGATTATCACTCAGGCAGAGGGCTGCTGAGTAGCTGGAGGGGCAACCCCCCTTTTGTTCCTGAGACAAAGAAATACTTGGTCAGTTGGGAGTCAAAATGGAGTGAGGCCTGTCTTCCTGTGCTGTTTTTCAGACATGTGGCCTTATTTGTTTTGGTACATTAATAACAATTATTATATATAAATAAAATACCTTAAAATTCTTACAACAATTAAATAAAATATCTTAAAATTCTTACAACACAGTGATGATAATGAATGAACTGTATTCTGGGTGAACGAGGGAAGTTTTAAAAGTTCTTGTCACCCGATCCCCGGGGTTCAGTTCCTGCTCGAACCTATTGCGCAATAAAGTTGATCTTCGCTGCTTTGCTCCGATCTGTGGCTGGACTCCTTCCTTTTACTCTGCAGGAATCTGCGGCCTTGCCCGAGGAGCCCAGTAGCTGAGCAGCCCCGCACCAGGGTTTCCCGTAACACTCGGCTACAAGGGTTCGCCAAAGAAGAAGATTTTAACAGTTGAAAAATATCTTTGCTACTGTAATACTTGTACCCCATCAGAGAATAAAATCTCTTGGCCGAGACTTCACAGAATTTGTGAGTCATCTTTAAAACAACTTCTGTTATTGTCCACTGCTAAATCAGTTGAATGCAGTTTACCAAGGTCTTATCACACAGGTATCTGCGCAGCTCAAAAGCATAATCACAGTTTAGTTTGTTTTCTGAAACCCAAATGTAGATTCATTTTTGTTTTTATGAAGCAAAGTGGCCATAGATCTGTGATCCTGTGAAGCGGGTGAGACTAGGAAAGACAAATCCCGCCTACTGCTAAACTTCCAGAGAAAACGGAAAGCCGCCACTGGCCTTGATTCTGAGCAACGACAACCCCCACCCCGCCATCGTTGCTGGGGCTGATGGGAATTGTAGTCCTTCCAAGCTCCGGACGGACGCTGCTTCCCTGCCCCTGCGATATCAAAATGGCGTCTATCGTGAGGCAAGAGCTGGGAAATCAGGACTGTATATTGTCATCCCTCCTTTCCCTTAAAATATGCGTATGAGAGGACTCTCATTCACTTATGGGTTAATGTTGTATACCGTACTGTATTGCCCTTCCTTGTTAATCCCCCAGGATGGTATACATCAATTTTTTAAAATTTATTTTTAAAGGGAGGGAGCCAGCCTGAGGGAACGAACCAATGAGACGACCCCTCTCCTCCTTTACCTCTCATAAGTGACCGTTGGGTCACGTGCCGCGCCTTAGTTGACCGCGCGCCTAGCAACCGTTGCCACGGCAACCCCCAGAGCAGTCTCACGCCCAATCCCTTTCTGTGGGGGTCGAGAAGTTGGTTGTCGTAAAAGAAGGCTGGAAATGTAAACAAATATCGTTTCCTCACATTTTTAATCCGCCCTCCATTTGAAATATGCCCTGGCCTTCAGGAACATTCAGCGTCCATTAAAATGGGTTTTAAAACAGGCCAGATTCCTGCCCCCCCCTTCCCGGTTCATATGTAATTCCCTCAGAGGCTCGAACGCCTTATTTTCCCCGCCTCCTGAGAAATCCAACCAACCGTCAGGCTTCCTTCGCTAACTGACAGTGATTCTAGCTAGTAGGAGTAGAGTAGTGATACCCTTCTGCTTTGATTGGGTGGCTGGCAAGGGAGGAGCGTCCTTTGATTGGAGGGGGAGGAGCCTGGTGTTTGTCCCTGGGAGCTCAGCTGATCAGCAGCAGGAAGAAGGCCGGTTCTTCCAGGGAGGGAAAAAATCAGGAGCGGATAGGAGGCCTTTGTGCCCCTTTACTCTGGAGTAGGCCCCGCTGAGCTCTGTGGGAGTGGATCGAAAGGGAGCTTGGGAGGCACTCCTGATTTCGCAGCCCTCTGGGTGTCTACTCAGAAGTAAGTCCCATTGAGTTCCCTAGGGGTTACTCCCAGGTAAGTGCGCATGGGGTGGGGAGAATCCTCTGGGAGCAGGCCCTATGGAATCTTCGTAGGGCTCACCTCTGAGTAGACATCCCTAGGTTCGCACTGTAAGGCCCCATCCGCACCATACATTGAAAGCGCTGTGATGTCGCTTTGAACAGCCATGACATTCCCCCCAAAGGATTCTGGGAGATGTAGTTTGTTAAGGGTGCTGAGAGTCATTAGGAGACCCCCCCCCCCAATCCTTCCCATTCCCCTCACAGAGCTACAATTCTCAGGGTGGTTTAACAATGGGTCTCTCTTGCCAGGGAACTCTGTGTATGGATGCTTTGAGAAGGAACTGGGGCGGGGGGGGGGTCACCCAACAGCTCTTAGCACACTTGGTAAACTACAGTTCCCAGGATTCTTTAGGAGAAGCCATGAATGTTTAGAAAGTTGTGCGATGCGTTAAATGTATGGTTCAGATGTGGGGCCTTAGCCTCAAGAAAAGGCATAGGCAAACTCCGGCCCTCCAGATGTTTGGGACTACAATTCCCATCATCCCTGACCACTGGTCCTGTTAGCTAGGGATGATGGGAATTGTAGTCCCAAATATCTCGAGGGCCAGAGTTTGCCTATGCCTGGCCAAGTGGTAGTGGAGGTAGTTTTGAGAGTGCCACTGCTGGGTAAGGGGTAGCGCACCTTAGACCATTTCCTTCCCCCTCCTCCTCTTCAATTCCCGGGAGAAAGAACAGATATAATAATTAATTAATTAATAATTTATTATTTATACCCCGCCCATCTGGCTGGGCTTCCCCAGCCACTCTGGGTGGCTTCCAACAAAATATTAAAATACAATAATCAATCAAACATTAAAAGTTTCCCTAAACAGGTCTGCCTTCAGATGTCTTCTAAAAGTCTGGTAGTAGATCTCTCTGCATATGTTGGTGGGTGGAATGGATGAACACCTTCCACCATCTGAACGGCCACTTGCCATTCACACTCAAAAAGTTTACAGCTCAAAAGTTTTTTGGAGAGGAGGAAGAGGAGACAACTTTAGAACAAACTTACAGTTAACAAAAAAGACTCTTATATATACCACAGCTGGTGGGAAATAGATGACATCAAATCTCTTGTGCAATCACTAGCTTTTTGGGGTTTGTGTGTGTGTGTTTTCCATTAATTTCTCCCTGCCTTGAAGCATATTTGGCTTTAAGAAGGAACGTTGACAGGCCACGTATACTGTTTTCTCTCCAGAATTGACACCCCATCTTCGGAAAGATCGTCTGCGGCTTTCAGAGTTCTGTGCTGACTCCAAAATGGATATCGGAGGTGGTGGCTGTGGCCGGATCCCGTACGATGACTATCCCGTGGTGTTTCTGCCTCCTTACGAAAGCCCTCCTACCTGGATCCCTCCTCATGAGGTGTGTATCTAAAAGATCCCTGGGTCATTAAAAAAAACCTGGCCACTGTTGTCCATGCGCTGGCATGGGATAGACCACTGCAGTGCACTTCATGTGGGACCTGCTCCTGGCATTGTCCTGGAAGCTGCAGCTAGTGCAAAATACAGCAGTTTAACTGCTCACCTGAGCAGACTCTTTATCATGTTACACTGCTGTTGAATTAATTTCCCCAAGCTGCCAATTAGCTACCAGGCTATTTTAAAGATGCTGGAACAGGTGTACAAAGCCCTATACAGTGGACGCTTGGGTTGTGAACGCGATCCGTGTGGGAGGCGCGTTCGCAACCCGTGCCGCTGCTTCTGCGCATGCGTGAGCGCTGAAACCTGGAAGTAACCCATTCTAGTACTTTCGGGTTCGGCATACTGAAAATGCGCATTCTGCAGTGAGCGCAACCCGAGGTATGACTGTACATCTTGGGACAAGAATAATTTAAAATATTGTTTCACCCCATATGCCCCCAAAGTGATCACTGCTCTCTGCAGCACAGGGAATCCTGCAGATAAGCTCATCAGGAGACCTGAGGAAACCCAGCCAGATGGGTGGGGTATTATTATTATTATTATTATTATTATTATTATTATTAATGATCTAGGAACTGGGCCTAAACCTACATTGTGGATCTCTCTTGTTATGTATCAGACAGTTGCCAGCTCAGCACCTGTTGAACACCTTCCTGTTTCAGCAAGATGGCTCAATGGAGATTTTTACCCCAGACTGTATCTACTGGATTCTAAAGTGTTTTTATATATGAAATAATTTATTTGTGTTTTTTATTGTTGCTGTTCATATTGTTAAATCACTTTGATACGTTATATAATCCATACTGCTAGGAGCTGATTAGAGTTGGGAGTTGGCTAACCCTCTTCTACAGCGCTGGTGTCTGGTTGTAAGGTTTTAAAAGAGATCCAAGTTGCTTAAAATGTTTTTCTTCAGCCGTTTTTTTTAATTCTTCTTGGAGCAGAACCCAGGCAACGGAATGCTATGATGAACCCCAAGAAGTTTCTGATTTCCACGATGAAATTCACCTTGCCATTTATTTTATTTTGTATTTTGCTTCCCCCCCCCCCTAGAGAATTTACCATTCGGATTATAACAATGAGCTGACCCAATTCCTGCCTCGTACCATTGTGTTGAAAAAACCTCCAGGGGCACAGGTGAGACTTAGTCCACTCTCAGGGGACTTGCGGGAAATGGGGATTACAAGGGTGTGAGAGGTTTTCTCAGCTGGGATTGTAGGCTTGTCAACTGAGGCCCTCCGCACCAGGCTTGGAAAACATGAGGTCCTCAGGACGTTTTTGGACTCCACCTCCCAACAGCCCCAGTCAGCATGGGCAATGGTCAGGAATGGTGGGAGTTATAGTCTGAAACGTCTAGAGGTTACCAGGTTCCTCACCCATGCTCTGCTGAAAAGTTGGCTATCCTTGGAGGGGGATTCTCTGCATTTGTAACCTGCCCTGTCCTTTACAAATTGTATTTTATCTATCTAGCCATTGATAACAGTTCCTCTATTTCATCGGGTCATTGTGGGTTGTTGTAAAAATGCAACGATGAGGTAGACCTCTGTCACCCAAAGGTCTGTAGCAGAAATAACAGCTTGGAAGAAGACCATATTCAGGAACAATCTATATGTTGAGCTTCCAAATCTCCAACTCAAATCTGTTTCCTTTCTAGCTGGGCTTTAATATTCGAGGAGGAAAAGCATCACAACTGGGGATCTTCATCTCTAAGGTGCGTTGATCTTTAGTCCTGACCTCACGGCTGTCTAGTTCTGTTACTTCCTTGACATGCAAATTAATTGTGTTTATTGGTCATTTTTTTTAAAAAAGCTTTTTTTTACTATGATCTTCAGCTGAGAAGACTCCAAGAGCAGTTTATGTAAGATCACAAAACAAGGTAGTCCCTGCCCACAGATTAGCAATATAAAAGGCACGACGCAAAAGGGAAAGGGGTTGAAGAGGGCAGAGGAAAAAGTAAAACTCGTTCACCAGTTCTTATTATATGTTGCACTTGTCGAATATCCTGCAGTTTCATCCTATGAGAATTTTTGTTTAAGTTAGTATATAAAATTATTTAAAAAAACGCCCCATCTAATCTGATACGTTAATTTCAATAAACCATAAAATCTGTCTATTCATTTGCCAAATTACTTGATGTGATTCACTTTCTCTATGAAAAATATCCATCAGTTATTATGCATATTTCCTTGGAAGCTTATGCCACATACTTCAGTCATGCTTATTACCAAACAAACAGGCCGAGGATTGCGACTTTAAATGATTATTTTTGTTAAATGACTTAGATGTTTCGTACAGATCTTGGTTAAAAAAACAAAATAAATCTAAAATAACTCTACTTTATCACATGACTCAAATAAAAGATGAATGGTTGGATTTAAAAATAGAACAGTTTATTTCAGTTTAGCTGCTATGAGCATGATTTACAGGTTTTCAAAATAAAAACGGAGGAATCCTGCCTGCCCCTCCCAGCAGCCCCAGTGTTCATTTTTGTGCCTTTGCCCTAAACCTTTTCCTACTGCTGTTTCATTACAACTGGCAAGGAGACCAGCAGCTCAGTCCTTCCTGTGTTGTAAGCAAGTTCTGCTCCGTTCAGCGGAGCTTAGCCGTGAGTTTCTATCCATCGGATTCATAGAATCATAGAGATGGAAGAGATCCTGAGGGTCATGTAGTCTGACCCCCTTGGCATACATGAATCTCAACATGCAGTCTCTCATCCAGTTTGAGACCACACCAGACCCTGCTGAGCTCCACAAATGTGCCAGCCGTTTTATCGCTGCACCATTTGGGGATTGAAAGGTTTGGGAGTGGCAGGGCGCAGGGCAGTGAGTTGTGTGACGGGATGGGGCCGGCTTCCCCAAGATGCCAAGGGGGTTGAGTCTCGTGGGCGCATTTGCAGTTCCTGGCCTCTGTCTGAACGGCGGTCTTGCCTCTCCTGATCCCAGGTGATCCCGGATTCAGATGCACATCGAGCCGGATTGCAGGAAGGAGACCAAGTGCTGGCAGTTAATGATGTCGACTTCCAGGATATCGAGCACAGCAAGGTGAAGGGGGGCGGGGAATAAGCCAGAGGCCTGCATGGAGCAGCCACAGGATGTGGTCTGAAGGCTCCTGGTGTATCAGCCTTGCTGAAGCGAAGCTGGTTTAAGGGAAGTGCCTGGAAGGGAGATAGCCTTGAAATCCTTTATGTGGGATGCCTTCTACACTGGGAAGGAAATGCAGAGTATAAATGCATTTTAAACCAATGATTCAGCCCAGTGTAATGCCCTTCTTGGTTCAGTTGTTCATCTGTTGTTCCCCCCCTGCCCCTACAGGCTGTGGAGATCTTGAAAACCGCTCGGGAGATCATTATGAGAGTCCGATTCTTCCCATATAGTAAGCGCCGCTGCTGCTGCTCTTTGCAAAATCTTTGGCTTGTTTGGAAGAGAATGTTTATCAAGTGAACTGGGACCCACTTCATCAGTGAAAGAGAGGGAAAATAATATGCTCCTCCATTATACAAATCCAAAATATGAAACACACACACACACACGTATTTTAAAATAGTGTAGAGTTCCATCACGTTTCCATGTAGGAAGAGGAGGCACCTCTCTTTCATTATATATGGCTTAAAAGGGGTATTTATTAGACAAATTCCTGGAGGAGAGCTCTGTCCGTGGCAGTGATGGCTAAATGAAGCCTCCAGCTTCAGGGCTAGTCTACCTTTTGAACACCAGTTGCTGGGGAACAACAGTGGGAGGAGAGCTGTTGCCTTCATGCCAACATTGTGGGCATGAGAAACAGGATCCTGAACTTGAAGGGCTTATGGTCCTGGTCTAGGAATGCTGTCTTGATGTTTTTGCCCCTCATTCTTTTTCTCCTATTTCCCTTCCAGACTACCAGAGGCAGAAGGAGCGAACGGTTCACTAGAAATCCCTTCCCAGCTGGCAGCCTTCTCTTTGCAGAGAGTTCACCACCCTCCAGCCAGATCCTTCTTTTTGTGTGTGCTCCCGCCCCAAAGCCCTTTCCTTCGGCAAATGCCTGCTTGGGGGTGTGGAGGGAGCGTCATTTGTGGCGCAGAACTTCCCATTTTTGGCTGGATTCCATAGATCCGAGTACCTACTGAGAAGGATATCTTTAAAGTTTTATTCTGCTTTGTGCTGTGAAGCAAGAAGCAGTAGGAGCCAGATGACAGGGCTTCAGCCAGTTCCCTGCTCCCAGGAAAAAAATGGATGTAGGTTTGCAGACAAAGCTGTTACCTGGTTTTATTCATCCCCAGACCCAGAGGGACATTCTATTCCAATAATTTGCTACCTTCATAGCTCTCTGAAAGAGGAGGAACAGAAAACATCGGGTCCCAAAGGAGCAAATGGAATGCTTCTAAGCTGGTCTGCTTTTTTGAATAAGAGATGGGTTTGCGGTGGTGACTTGGGGCGTAATCCACTGTAAATATCTGCACGAAATCACACTGAAATGAAGGGGATTTATTTCGTCATTGTACTACAGCTGGTGCAAGGGGTTGGGGGTTTAATGTATGTCTGTCTCTTCTATATGAAGGCTCAGGGGCTCAAGAACCTATGTTGGCTTGCATGTCATGGGATATGGCTTTAGTAGGATAATTAATAGTTCTCATTAAAACGCTAGAAGGAGTTTGCTTTACATACAAAGCAAGCTCCTGGTTTTCATGCACAAGTAGTGGATTCTTCTTGTCTAGAAACAGTAATACCACAGGGATCTTGCATGTGATGGTGGGGTATCTGCAAAGCATACAGTAGATGCCTTTCCATTCCCCCCTTCCCCAAATCTCTCTTGTTATCTGCGCTTCATCAGTTCTCCTTTTTATTTAGACTACCCTTAACCAACACTCAGGCTGTCTTAGGCCACATTTAAAGTGCTATGATACCATGGCTTCCCCTAAGAATCCTGGGAACTGTAGTTTGTTAAGGCTGCCAAGAGTTGTTAGGAGACCTCCTAGAGCAAGCATGGCCAAACTTGGCCCTCCAGATGTTTTGGGACTACAACTCCCATCACCCCTAGCTAACAGGACCAGTGGTCGGGGAGGATGGGAATTGTAGTTGCAAAACATCTGGAGGGCCAAGTTTGGCCATGCCTGTCCTAGAGCTACGATATCTCAGTGTGGTTTAACCACCAATCCCTCTTCACAGGGAACTCTGGGAATGGTAGCTCAGGGAGAGGAATAGGGACGTCCTGACAACTTTCAACACGCTTAACAAACTACAACTCCCAGAATTACTGTGGCATCGTAGCGCTTCAAAATTGTGCTGTGGATGTTGACCAAACTCAGGCAATGATAAATCAGTAAATAATATGCTGTGCACACACCTAATTCATGAGTCAGAAACTTAAAAAACAAAAAATGAAGCTGAACTTTTTCAGATTTCTGGGCAAATGGGTGGTACCCTTTTCTCCCCAGTGTGATCACACCCATTCCAAGCTGTGGGTATATTTGCAGTTGCCTTTGCCCTTTTTGATGTGGGTAGAAGTCTTCAAATCCCCTCCCCAAGCTGCAGCCTGCTTGGTTCTGTGTGGGGCGAGGCCATCACAGCAGTGAAACCTGCTTAGATTTTGTTAGGTGTGCCTTACCACGTGAACCTCACCTAAGAAACATTTTCAGGCTTCTGATGGCAGGATGTCTTCCCTGCCACTAGCCGTTTCTGCTTGGCTCTGCTGCACAAGGGGATCGTTTTTTTAAAAAAAAAAAAAGCTAGAGAATTTGATTAATTTGAGCTTCAGCTCCTTAGAGGAAGTGAGGCTAGGGAGTTAAAATACACACATTCCTCACATCGGAGGAATGCTTTCTCATCAAAGCTCTTCCTCCTGCTTCATTAACTTTGGGTGTGGATCCGTATGAAGGAGAGGAAGCCTGCTAATTGTCCCACTCACAACACTGTCAAAATATTTATATAACTCGCTTGATGTTCTTGTTCTGTAATGTGTTCTCTTTGGGACTTATTTTTTCACAACAGAGGCAGCAACCTTTTCTTGTCATTGCTGGATTCTATCAGAGGGGTTTTTGGGGGGGGGGGGAGCCTCAGTAAAATGTTACCATCTGAGACTGGTGTATTATTCACCCTTCTTGGGGTTGTTGTGGTCTCCATACTGAGAGCCTAGATTTCTCAAGATTTCCCATTTTACTTCTTCTGTACCCCTCACTACCGAAGGCTAGATTGTCTCAGTTACAGATTGTCAGAGGCCTTGAGTCAGGTTGTAAATTTCCTGACAAAACTAGAACCATGTCTCTTTTATTCCTTATAAATACTTGCCTATGTAGCTGCTATCTTCACCGTGTCAGAAAGAAAAGAATGTCCCGCCCAGAAATGGATGGCACCCTGTTATGTCCCCCAAAGGGAACCTTTCTAGGTGTCCATAATAGCTGTGGGTGCTTGACCCAAACAAGAGAGATACCATGACCTTTACTTGCCTGTAAACTTTCCAGAAGCAGCTGGTAAGCTGCAGTTTGACTGGACAGGAGAAGAGTAATTTGTCTGATCCAAAAAAGCAAATCTACTTTGTCTCCACTTTGAGGGTTTTGTTTTCAATTCAGCAGTGTATAAGTTTTACGACCAAGCAAATAAAGCCAGGGAAGTCTATGCAAGTGTCTTTGGGGGAAGACTAGGAGAATGATTTCTCTGTCCCATTGAGGTCCGTCTGTCCTTCCGTCTGTTCCCCCCCCCCTTGAATATTTTCTTTAAGTTTAAAGTATGCAGGTTTCCAGAGCAGCTCACACTGGTATCAAAATAAAGCACAGGACAGAAACAAAAGAAACCACATCAAAATGCAATGCCACATTTCAAAGCGATTTGAGAATTAGTTTTGAAGTGTCATCAAATTCAAATGGTGCATAGAATCAATGCCTCCTTTTGCCAGCCTCTCACATTGCAGACATCCTACTTGTTTTGAACCCGCTATCAAAGTGCTGTGATGAATTTATGCTGCAAGAACTTCATGGGAATAGCCAGGATTTTTGGTGGGGGCAGACTTTTTGTTAGGGGGGCAGGCCTAACAGCTTGCAAGGAATTTAATTGATTTTTATTGATTACCGCCCCCCTTGGCTACACCCATGAACAACTCCCTAGACTAAAATTCCTATTGTAGCCAAGCCATAGTATGGGTAATTGTATGTTCCTTCCATTTAGCTTTAGCTTCCTTTGAGTCTATTTTTAGATTGCAAGCCTCTGTGGTCTGGGTCCTGCCAAACCTGTTTTCAGTGTCCAGATACACAGATGGCAACATGGGAATGGGTGCCAATGAGAGGCCAACCTGAAAAATCAAGAATATTTATATTTTTTGCTGTTCCACAATACTAGTCCTCGTTGCCTGCCTGCTTCACACTTCCAGTGAAATAGGAGCACTCCTAGTGCAACAGTTTACAGTATTTCTTTTTATTATTATTATTATTTTTAAAGAACACAATGCTTCAAGACTCAAATAGTATCTGATTAAACCCTTTCTTCCATATCCCTGCTACATAATGTAAACATAGAAAGAAAAGATGGTGTTTGGCATCTGTTATTATCTTAGTATGTAATTAAACTAGAAGAAAGTCACGGGACAAGACACAGCTGGTACGCTTGGTTCCATGGTGTAATGGTTAGCACTCTGGACTTTGAATCCAGCGATCCGAGTTCAAATCTCGGTGGAACCTCATTTTGTTTGTGAATGGGGGTTCTCCCATCCCCTAACCCCCGTCGATTTTCAAAATGCACGTTAACCACAAAGTTAGAGGGTTGCGTCTCCAGTGGAGAGAATTGGTCGCAGGCTGTCTCGTTCACTCTCAAGAGGAAGAGTAATTTAAAAGCAGAAGGTGTGTGTATGTATTTCTAGTGGAGTTTAAAGAAGTGCTAAAAATTAGTGTTGTCTCCAAAGTAGGAAAGCTTTCATTCAGAAATGATAACTTCAGTCTGAGTTCCTTAAACTTAAGCAGTAAAAGCTTTTTTGTTTTTTTTTGTTTTTAAAAAGAATTTATTGGTTTTTACAAAACAAAGAACAATATAACACCTACACAACACAAGCTTTTTTGGAGGGGGGGGGATAAAGGGGGCGGGGTAATCAGCTGGAAGGCGTTATGCAATCTTAAAAGAAACCAGCACATTTAAACATGTGCAGAGTGCCTTCCGGACGGGCGGGGTGATTTCCTTCCCTCTCGTGTGCCTAAGATAGGAGATCGCAGCTCACTCAACACAGCGCAGACTGAAGAAAAAGTTGCAAGAATATGGAATCTTAGAAGGAGGCATCGGCCAAGTGGCGGAGAACAGGCTGGGTCCCGAGATTCATTTTGATTTCTGGCTCCCGAGATTCATTTTCGGAACGCAGGACTGCTAAACTGCAAAATGAAACAATGTCAACAATAGGCTAACACTTCCAAAGTTTTCCAAAGTTTATAAAACGCCACTTACAGCTTGTAAAGCGTCTACATATACAGTGACGGGGAAAACGTGAGAGCAGATGCATTGGTGGTTCAGTGGTAGAATTCTCGCCTGCCACGCGGGAGGCCCGGGTTCGATTCCCGGCCAATGCAACATACTTTTTAATCTACTTTTAAGATTTTTGCATATGTTTCTTCAATTAATTATATTATCGCACAGTAACATTTCCTCTATTTTCAGGAATATCAAAAGGCAAACTTTTATAACCTTTTGAATAAAGCAGTATTAAGAACTGCTGAGATTGCACATTACATCAAAGCAGTTATTATCACTGGCCGAAATAGCTCAGTTGGGAGAGCGTTAGACTGAAGATCTAAAGGTCCCTGGTTCGATCCCGGGTTTCGGCAACAGTAGTTTACGTTTTCGTTCTTCGCCTTTAAGTAATAAGTCAGTAGGTCAAATACAGTCCTCCTTAACGTTAAGGACACTTTTTATTTCTTTTTTTTTTTTTAGAGCGATGTCACTTCAAGAAAATATAAGAGGACATGAAGATAAAAAGAAATTAAGTGTTTCCATGCAATGCCATTACAAGTAGTATTTAAAAATTAAAAACTAAAAAAAATCCTTCCAGTAGCACCTTAGAGACCAACTAAGTTTATTCTTGGTATGAGCTTTCGTGTGCATGCACACTTCTTCAGATACCCTTCTTCAGATTCAAAGTAGTATTTAAGTTATTTATTTACTGAGCACTTGCAGAAAGACGGAAGGGCACTTTTCATTTGCAAATAAAGAGAAAAGAAAGGGGGTGGGGGACGACATGGGAAAAGGAAGAGACCAGCATTTTTTAAGAAATAGCAATTCGTTGCACCTCTGAATACACATATTTTTGAACAAGTATCTGTGGACCAGCACTGCGAAAGAGAGTTAATTATCAGGAACAAATGAACCAGTGTTATGAGAACAGGTGAACCAGGCCAGAATAACCCGATCCCGAGCAACAGCCGCGACGAGGTGGCCGAGTGGTTAAGGCGATGGACTGCTAATCCATTGTGCTCTGCACGCGTGGGTTCGAATCCCATCCTCGTCGGTGCGTGGCATGTTGACAGTTAGGGTGTCTCTTTTTTAAATAGCAGTGCACAGCCTAAGTTGCAAACCGGCAGTGCGAGCCGATCATGAATCAGAAATAGAAAAGCATGTAGCAGATATGACCAAAGCACTGTCATTTTTCTAAATGCGCTGTTGATCCCGCGCACCGCACCAGCCGTTTTCTAAAATTATATTCTTCCATTAAATTGCAATTAACATATGCATGAGTACACTATACTAAGAAAAAATAAACTGCATCCCTTTTGTGACCAGACCACCAATGTCAATAACGAAGCAAAAATAAGTAGATGACGGTGGGATCTGAACCCCTTCTCTTAAGGACTGGAATCATAATCCAGCGTTTTAGACTGCTCGGTTACGCAGCCACAATTCATTTAATGTACCTCATTTAGACATACGCAACCATAAAACTAATCAATTTCGACAACTGGGGAGAAAACCCATCAGGCCAGTGAATTCAGTCTTCCGCAGAAATTGTGGGTGGCTCTTAAAAGAGCCGTTTGTGTTAAATGGCGTCCCTCAGCAAAAATATTAATTCACTTTTTCTTAGGGGCGAGTTTGGGTTTGGATGCCTTCGGCTTGGCTTTAGCCTTCGGCTTCAGAGCTTTGGCAGGGCTCTTCGTTGTCTTCTTGGGCTTGGTGACTTTGGACTTCTTGGGGCTCTTGGCTGCCTTCTTGGCGCCTCCTGCCGCCGGTTTCTTGGCCACTTTCTTGACGCTTTTCTTGGCCCCAGCACCACCTACTGCCTTCTTCACCTTGGCCGCGGCGGGCTTCTTGCTCTTCGCCGCTGCCGCCGGCTTCTTGGGCGCTTTGTCCTTGTTGTCCGCCTGCTTCTTGTTGAGCTTGAAGGAGCCCGAGGCGCCCGTGCCCTTGGTCTGCAGCAGGATCCCTCGGGTCACCAGGCTCTTCAAGCCCAGCTTGATGCGGCTGTTGTTCCTCTCCACGTCGTAGCCGGCGGCCGCCAGCGACTTCTTCAGCGCGGCCAGGGATACGCCGCCGCGCTCCTTGGACGCCGTCACCGCCTTTGTCAACAGCTCTGTCACGCTGGGGCCCGAAACCTTACGCGACTTCGGAGCCGCCTTCCTCGCGGTACTCTTGAGGGCCGCAGCAGCAACAGGAGCAACTTCAGCCATTATCGCAATGAACCTGTTCCTTCCTTCACTCCGAAATCTGAGCGCGAGCAGCGGCTCGGAGCTCGGTATTTATAGGGGACGAGCCGCCCTCTGATTGGTGCGTTTCGGGGACGGCGCGTGCACGCTAATACCTGGCTGGGAGCCTTTGCCGCATTGTGCTTCTTTGTCCGCTTATAATGTCAATTAATCGAAATTATCTACACGGATAATTTCGGTTCCGGGAGGGATCGATGAGGAGGATATGTGCGATTTTAAGGATCTGGTTTTCACGTTCGGGGGATGCAAGGCAAGCCTGGGAAACAGAGGGGAGCTCAGACCCTGACTAGTGCTTAAGCCTTCAAATATGTAAACATTTGCTTTTAAGTCAAAATAGCAAATGTTTCTTTGGACGGACACTTGTGGAAAGTATTTAATAGGATACTTTGGAGGGTTTCCTTTTCAGTAAACAAGAAAGGAACGTGTTTCGGCGGATAATTTCAAGACAATTGCTTATTTAATTGAGCCAAGTAGCACATCCGGCATCTTAAGGCGCTTGTCTTTTATGAGGGGCTGTTTTCTGGAGTTCAGTGACAGGAAAGTGGTATTGTATAGTTGTTTTTGAACCAAGCTTCCAAGATATTCCGCCGGAATTTATTGAGCGTCTTAACCACTGCTGCACAGAAACTGATCGGCTTTTCCCTGAAATAAGTGTTAAGAAGGTTTGTCCGCAGTGTCGCCTGAGAATACATATATCACTGATATAAAGGGAAAACAAAATCAAAAATTCTTTCCAGTAGCACCTTAGAGACCAACTGAGTTTGTTCTTGGTATGAGCTTTCGTGTGCATGCACACTTCTTCAGAGTATCTGAAGAAGTGTGCATGCACACGAAAGCTCATACCAAGAACAAACTCAGTTGGTCTCTAAGGTGCTACTGGAAAGAATTTTTGATTTTGTTTTGACTATGGCAGACCAACACGGCTACCCACCTGTAACTGATATAAAGGGAGTCTGCAACAGCAGCAACAACAACAGCAAAGGATGCAGGCTTTTTCCTTTAGGAAACTTACAGTTTCTCCCACTCCACTCCAAACTGAAGTTTACAAACAATAGACACTTGTGTCTGTGCGCCTTTGGTTATCGCAAGTCTTCACCCTTTTCCAGTAAGGAGTCATGTAACTATATTGTTACACCCTGAGATTTTATCCTATTTTATCGCCAACTATGGTGGCAATGTAGTCTCTGGGATCCATTGGCTGACAGCTATGACTGGTGAGGACCCGGGAAGACTTGGGGTTAAATTGTCTACTCAGTGATAAAATGAGCTAAAAGTCACTCATTAGGTGATCTCGGGCCAGTCACTTCCTCTCGGTCTTGCCTACCTCGCAAAGGTTGTTGTGAGGCTGAAAATCAGGTGAAGATAAATTGTTCCTGTCTCTCTGAAAAAGGTAAAATGTATAAAACTTAAATTGAAACAACACTGCTTCTGGACCCCTTGAACTGAATATACAAAATGTTTGATAAATATTTAAAGAAATTAATAGAAACAGATAATGCCACACTGCAATGGCCACAACAATTGAATGCAATGGAATGTCACAGTAACAGTCAATATCGTGGAAACAGCACACACAAAAACGGAATGTACCCATCAACCCAGTGGCATACAGTGGCACAATATCTTTCTTCCTCCATCAATACCCAGAGTACAATGGAAACTCTTATGAAAACAAATCACTTCAAAAGATCAAGGAAAGTTTGTCCTGTATTTCCTGTGTTGACAAAGGTTTGTCATCTTTATAAAAGTCTGTTAGGCGATATAGGCCTTTGGTTTGCCAGGTTTTTATTTGGAGGTTTTGTGCTGCATGGTGGAATAATGGGTGGTAGGCCAGGGGAATTAGTGGGGATGGGGTTGGGGATAGTTTGCCTGTTTCTGTTTTCCATGCTTTGAACATGGTTTGTGTGTACCTGTTAAGTGTTGTGGGGATTTTTCTTAGTTTGTTTGGGAGGAGTGGGTATGCTGTGGTGCAGATATTTTCAATTGTGTCCCTCTCTAAGTGTATCCATTGTTTTGTCTCATCTTCTAGTATATATGGGATTATATGGCGTATTTGGTTGGCACTGTAATATGCTTCTATGTTGGGGATTCCCCATCCTCCTTCTGAGGTGGGGAGGTGCAGGTATTTGGTGCTTATTCTTGGTTTTTTGTGTGAGAAGATAAAGGAGTGTAGTCTTCTCTGCCATCTGCGGAGTTGGGTTGGGGGAATCCAGATGCAACACCACAGGCACATACTTCCACATGTAGTGGGAGTGCCCCAAAATCCAACCATTCTGGACATCAACCACACGAGAAATATGCAAGATAAGCAAGCAAGTGCTAGAAACCACCCCAGAATTGGTCTTACTAAACATCTTCCAAGACAATAATGCCCACTTACAACCACAAAGAACTCATAACCCATCTACTCTCAGCAGCCAGAAACATCATAACCAGACACTGGAAAGACCTGTCAGGAGTAAACATGGACCAATGGTACCAAGTAGTATGGGAAACAGCCCTACTAGAAAAACTAACCAGTAACCTGAAACTGACACGGGGACAAACAGAAGAAGACACCTTCACCCCGGTATGGTTCCCCTTCATCACACACACAGCCCAACAAGACAATGACAAAAATCTACCAACAGCATACAAATCAATATGGCTAACCTGATCAAAAACACCCACCCACCCCACTCACACAGGAAACCAAAGATCACCACAGCCAACCACAAATGAACAATCACACCCTACGCCAACCCCGACCTCTCTCACCGCCAAAGGAGCACAAGCGAACAACAGAGAACCTGCACAGACAACGCTGACACCAAACCCTACACATATTAAGTAAAACAGAAACATCGTCACCCTACCCCACCTATCTCCCCATCCCACCCACCTCTCTCCCCCTTCTCTTCCTAATGTCTCAACAACAAAAACTGATTTGTAAAAATGTTATATGGAAAAATGCGAGACATTGCATTACCTTTGTAAATCAAGAAAATATTTAATAAAAAATATACTAGAAAAAAAAGATCAAGGAAAGGTCAGAAATCACTTTCTAAGCTTGTTTCACAGTGCTAACCTATGCGTGTTTATCCGAAAGGAAGTCCCATTATGTGCAATGGGCCTTCGTCCCAGGTAAATGTGAAAAACATTGCATTTTTTTTTAAAGGGCTGCATCCTCCTCATGCATAATAACCAGCCCCACTTGCTTTTTGGAAGGTCTCAGCCCTTTGGCAGACTCGAATACTATTAGGATAACATCAAATCCGGAAAACTGCAAATCAGCGAAGTCCTCGTTAGTATAGTGGTAAGTATCCCCGCCTGTCACGCGGGAGACCGGGGTTCGATTCCCCGACGGGGAGAGGCGTACATTTTGCGGGGGAGGGGCGGAAATGGTGATTGCAGAAACAAAAGCTGTAAGTGCATTATTACCTATTTGTTATTCTATATTTTTAATACCCATTAACATTTTAAAGTGTTAGATTAAGAATGCTATACTCCACTAATCAGCACTGAACACATACGATAAAATCTCAGTCGTATGAAATTGAACATAAAATCGCTTGCGGGTTCCAGATCTCAGACAGTAGCAGAAAAAAAAAATTCATGTGGTCAGCATTCAGAACAGCAAAATAGATTTTGGCAGCGGTGGGATTCGAACCCACGCCCCCGAAGAGACTGGAGCCTTAATCCAGCGCCTTAGACCGCTCGGCCACGCTACCTTACGAAAGGAGCTCTTTTCTCTCTCATTTCAGTTTGCAAGACTAAATTTTCTTTTTTTCTTTTGTTTCTATCTAATCAGTTGCAAGCATATAAACAAGCACTTTCTGCAATTCTCTGCACAATTCCAGCAGAATTTAAGTCTCACGCTGTGCTACCATTTGTTCCGTTCTGATTGGTCAATAGTTAACTTCGACTTTTGTCCAATCGTGTCGCCTCGCGGGATATTTAAATAAAAGTATTAAGTTTTCCTTCGCTACCGGTAATCCCTAAGAAATTGAAACTCAGATTGAGGGAGCACAGCCCAGAAATGTATGTTCTTTATGAAATTAAATCCTCATATGTTCGGTCTTCACCTTTCATTTTATTAAAAGAATCCTGGAAACAAGAAATATATTGTGAGCGAGGCAAACTAGGGAAGGTAAAAAGAGAAAAGGACGGAGACGTTGCGGCTTCAAATCATGTCCAATCCCTGCAAAGCGCGGGAGAATCAAATCCGGCAAGTGATTGGTCAATGCTGTTAGCCAATCCAAGCAGAGGCAGTACACTATAAATTGCCCGCCAGAGGCAGCGTTCGACAAATCGTTGGTGTCAGCCGTGAGAGAAGGTGTTTGGTTTCTTTTCTTTTCTTCGCCTTGCAGCTTTCTAATGGCTCGTACCAAGCAGACCGCTCGCAAGTCCACCGGCGGGAAGGCGCCTCGTAAGCAGCTGGCGACCAAAGCCGCCCGGAAGAGCGCCCCGGCAACCGGCGGAGTGAAGAAGCCTCACCGCTACCGCCCTGGGACTGTCGCCTTGAGGGAGATTCGTCGATACCAGAAGTCCACCGAGCTGCTGATCCGCAAGCTGCCTTTCCAGCGTCTGGTGCGGGAGATCGCCCAGGATTTCAAGACTGACCTGCGCTTCCAGAGCTCTGCGGTGATGGCCCTGCAGGAGGCCAGCGAAGCTTATTTGGTCGGCCTTTTTGAAGATACCAACCTGTGCGCCATCCACGCCAAGCGGGTCACCATCATGCCCAAAGACATCCAGCTGGCTCGCCGTATCCGCGGAGAAAGGGCCTAAATCATTAGGATCTCTCGATCAAAGAACAAAAGGCTCTTTTAAGAGCCACTACATATTCTCAAAATTGCTGGAAATTGCTTTTGTTTCCTTGCTTTCGGTGTTCCCTTCGGGCTTATACATCCCTTTTACAGGATGTATATGTCCTCCATGATGGTGTAGAAGAAGCAAATATTTTTGGCCACTTAGCTAACGAGTCTTTTCAACCTGAGACGCTGCTTCAAATAATAGGAGTGTCCAGCCAGCTAAGTTATACCTAGAGCAGACTCGTTCGATCTTAATACAGTACTTTCAGTACATTATGCATAGGACCAACAGGGTAGAAAGCTTGGACTTCTATTATACACATGCTATGGGAAATTCTACAGTTATTTCTGTTACAATTGCTTCCCCTTAGAACTTTCCACTTGTATCAAAAGGGTCCTACACATTTGATGACGCTAGAATATAAATATTAAAGCTGATCTAACCTGCAGTTTTAACATCCAGTTTAGCTGTTTCATATAGTTCACAACTTTGGATTTCAGCAGCATACTGGAAAGAATGCTGTGTGTTTGTAAAATACTGTAATATCAGCTACTACTAGGTAGGAAAGTGCAATGGGTGGTTATATTGGTTTATTTCTGGATTTAATAGCAAATTGAAGTATATCTTATGGTTATATCCAGTAAGCCCAACCTTAAGCATGCTTGGGTTAATTTTACAACACTGGAATCTGCTGCAAGCATCTAGCCCAGTGGTGGTGAACCTATGGCACACGTGCCAGAGGGCATTCAGAGCCCTCTCTGGGCACACATGCTGTCGCCCCAACAAGGCCGTAGCTTCCATGCTGGGGGTAGAGAAGGAGAGGGAGAGAAAGGATCTCGCGTGCCATCCAGAGCCTGTGGCACCAGGCCCTGGCGAACGAGTGAGGGGCTGAGCAGGCATTGGCCAGGGCCTCCTGCCAGTCTATTTCCTGCTCAGGAGAAAGCACATAAAGAGGGCAACCTAAGAAGGGGCTGCTGGGTTTACACGTTCACTGGGCTTTCCAGCGGAAGCCAACAGAGAAATTCATTCCATGGAGGCTGCAATCAAAGGGCAGCCAAAGAAACAGCAAAATATAATAATAATAATAATAATAATAATAATAATAATAATAATATACCCCGCCCATCTGGCTGGGTTTGTTTGTGTGCACTCAAACAATCATTATTATCTCATATTAAAAATTGGGAGAGGGTGGCTCTTAGTACAGCCCTCCAGTGTACATTAGTGGCCAAAATTGTGGAACCTTCTGGGGGGAAAACGTATTTCCGAATTTAATGGCTCATAACACCACTTTGTTTCAGAGTAATACCAGTGCAGGGGAACACATGCCCCTAAACTTCTTTTAAATTTAATGGGAGAAGAAATTCACTGTGGGAATTATAGTTTAGCCAGGCGCTGGCATACCA
This sequence comes from Lacerta viridis, assembly GCA_900245905.1. Lineage (NCBI taxonomy): Eukaryota > Metazoa > Chordata > Lepidosauria > Squamata > Lacertidae > Lacerta > Lacerta viridis. Next base: position 85,439 of record OFHU01001826.1, on the reverse strand, counting down.
CGCCTCTCTGTTTAGATTAGGTAAGATACAGAGCTTCATTTGGCATACCATTTGGCTCTGTGGGCATTGTGGGCACCAAGTTGGGAAACACATGTTTAGGTAGAGCAGGAGAACAAAGGAATAGGTGGAAAAGTACTGGAGATCATGAGGTGTTTAGAGGAGGGGGTGAGTGATAGAGCTGTAAGCATGCATTAAGTCACGTACTCAATGAAGATGTCACATGGGTGTAGCCAAAGGAGCAACTTCCATATATGGTATCAGAAGGCACACCATTCCTTATTTGGTCTTTGGAGTTCTCTGTGTATGTTAATGGTTAACTTAGCTGTGAGTTTTCAATAAAAGGAGCCCCCTAGAATGCTCTGGGCGGCCTTCCCTTCACATCATCCTGTTCATCGCGTCAGTTAATTTCCTACAAGCAACAATATCTAATATTGGTTTTAATATCTAATATTCAATAACAACATCTGGTGAACGCCGACGTGATAAGCTGAACACTCACTCAAAGGCAGGGTAAAGCCTTTTGGATCCACAGCTCAAGAGCTCCCGGTGAGTATGCAGACATTAGGAATTCAGGTATAGAAGCATGCAGAAAGTTTAGTCATTAAGATTTTTAGTCAGGCAGGAATTCAGGAATGGTTCTCATAGCTAAATCTTTTGTTATGGGATGTTTTCATGCAGGGATGTTATTGAGAAGATGGGTCATTCATTCAGTAGATCTCAAGGCACCCCCATCAGATTTCTCACTCCCAAAAAAAGGGGTCTCTCCCCCTTCGCTCTCAAAACTGCAGGCTGCAGCAGCGTTAGAGCCTCAGAGAGATTATTTGCTCACAGGAGATCGGAAACCTACCCCTCCTCCTGTGCCATTAGTCTCCGAGGCAACAGTTTTGCCAGCTAATTCTCCAGGAGCAATTAGAATGGGTTTTAGGACAGAGCAATTGATAGGGACGCTTACTGCTATGGAATTTGTTTCATGGGTTGTAGATGCCCAGGGGCAGATTCAGTATCAGTGGGCTCCTGTATCTTATCAGGTTTTGAGAGAGCAGAGGACAAGCTTAGCAGAAACAGGCTTGCTTTCTTCATTTACACAGGGAGATTCTCTGCTCCCAACAGAAGGGGATGTTAACCCTTCGCTCTCAGATTTGCAGGTAATGTCAGCATTTCAGAGAGCTAAGTCATCAGTTTCTTCTCTAAAGGAGTCAATGAGAGCTGAGGGACCGAGATTCAGGAAAGGGTTAAAAGCAGAGCTTCAGTCTTTCCGTGCTATGCAGGTAGGAGTGTCTTGAAAAGGCAAGGAGGAAGCAGGGCAAGCAGACAGCTGGCAGGAATTGTTTAAGGGAATTCTGTTTGTTGGTTTTGATATTATTGCTTTTGTTATTGTTGCTGCTGCCGGAAGCACATGGTAGCCAATCCCCCTTTCTACCTCTGTTTTGTAATACCTGGCCTTTTAAGAAAGTCATTTTGAAAGTCTCTGCTTCAGGCAAGCTTAAAGTAGCTTGGAGTTCTTTTTATGCAGAAAGTTTAAACTGGATGCAAGAGAGAGAGGCTGGGTGCCACGTGGGCTCCCCATAAAGGAATTTTATAGGATCATTGAGACAGGAGGAGAACAGGTAATTAGAGAAAAAATAGTCCATCTCAGATTTAAGAAAGGTTTTTGTTGGGCAATGCAAATGAGGGTATCTGAGGAACTCAAAAAGCACATTGCAGTCCTTCCCATTCAAGTTAACTTGTGGGGAAGGGACTTAATGAATCAGTTCAATGAAAAGTTAGTTATAGATGACTAGAGTTTAGTAATAAGTTATTTATAGATAATTAGAGAACAATCATAGGTCTTTCTAAGCTCACTGCCTACCTATAGTGTGATGTTTTACAGACCCTATTTGAGAAAAACAGTTACAATTTACTCAGGAGAAGTAATTAATTCTTAAAGCATTGGCAATTAATCATTTAGCATTTCACTAATTTTTTGTAAATATCAGGCAAGTAAAAAGATTGTTACAATGTGATTTTTCCTAATCCTGATTTTATTACAAGCAAGCTTCCAGGTAATTTGAGTATTGTTTTTCACCATTCCATTGTGTAAAAAGTTTTACCACTAGGCATGATTTGGCACAGGCTTTGAAACACCATCTAGAGGTTTATCTGGCGCATTACAAGAGTTTTGTACCTGGATGGCTGGAATAAATTTTGAACAATTTGGCTTAATTTTAGTTTGCAAATTACTCCTGAAAAAAGTTCAGCTGCAGAAGTCATTCTTATATTTGAACTATAGACATATTCTCATTCACAGATAATTACAAATTAAGGTGGCAGATTCTCTTTTCTTATTTTCAGTTATTCTTTTCTTTTGTTTGAAGCTTTGAGATTTACAAGGAATCCAGCAGAACTGATTTTTAGCAGAACTGGTTAACATCAGTAGCACAGGCAGTATTTTAAAGGGTTAATGCCAGGAAGGAATCTCTTTGTCTTTAATCCTCATCTCCATAGCTGGCCAACAACAGGAAATTCAGAAGCACAGGCAGCAAAAGAGAAAGTTTTTTGCTAATTTAGAATAGATTTCTCTAGTGCATACACTAAGTTTTATTGTTAATATTGTAGTATATTTAAAATTAGAGAGAGTGAGATAAAGTTTTGATATTTAGATTTAGTTGATATAGTGATCCCTCTGCCACTGAGGGAATAGGAGAGAATGGTTTATTCAGTTGCAAACAGCTTTTAACAGACTATGTGGAAAAAGATTTCTTATCATATTCTATCAGATCCTCATCTGTTTGCTTTTGATCTAATTAGGTTTATTCTATAATTGCACAGCAACCTTTACAAGATGCTCTTATAATTTTTTATTGATGGAGGTCCAAGATGTAGTAACTTTAGCACTTCAGAAATTCCTAATGCAGGATATTAATATTGTTTTAGATAGTATGTTTGTCAGGTTATTTGCTTTTCTTTCAGGATCTATATCACACCAAACATAGCTGAAAATCTTTTAAGTTTGTTTCTAACATGGCAACAGTTATTACAAGCATGCAGTTGCCAGCTTTATGTGGCTCATATTAGATCCCACCATGGGACAGTCATGCTATGTTTCACCAACATGCAAAAAGAGTTGGAAAAAAAAGGTTTTAGCTTCTTTAGAACATGCAACAGCTATCTTACAGCAGTGTCTAAATGTTCTCAGACTGCACCATTACCTTCTACTGGTTTAAATCCCAGAGGGTTTACAAGCAAATGTAATTTGGCAACACAGTATTTTTCCTTTGTTTTCTTTGGACGCATTCTCATTATATTTGGACAACTCCTCAAGAAAGGAGAAGCCACAAGGCAAGTTCTCAAAACCTGCTTACTATAGTCATAATTTTGCAGAGTTTTGTCATCAATTGGAAATTTATTATTGATTTGGAATGATTATTAAGAGATTTCACAGCACCTTAAAGGCTGCTTTTGTCAAAATTAAAAAGAAAAAAGTGGAAATGGTTTCCCTGCAAATCAGGAAGGGTAGCTGAAGTTCCAAAGTTCTAAATTTAAACATCACAAATTTATTTAAACATTACAAATTTATTAATTCAAATTTATTAGCTCCAATTGGAAATCATTTTGGCCAATCCCAACCACAGGGGAAATGGGTGGGGCTACGTTTCTGTGTTTACTTTTTCAGATTCAGTTTGGTTCCAGCTCACTTTGTGTGAACAGCCCGCTGCGTGAAACCATGGAAAGATGGATTGGCGTCAGGATTCAATGTTCCACCTGACGTCCGACTTAGCATCACTGCAGATCCAGAACTCGCACTCAGACCCAATGCTCAACCTGGCTGCACTACAAATCCATGACCCCCAGTGGGACCAGAATCGCGTGCCGCTATAGCGTTCCAGATTCAAGACCCACAGAGAGCCACTACAGCATCATCATGTCACTTGGGGACAAATCAAGGCGCTCTCATCACATCATGGCAGCTTTTACTTGTCTACTACTAACTTGATGCAGACACATGAACATAACAACATTAATGTGTCAACAACACGTTTACAGAAGACACCACCCCTCCATTGAGGAACAAGTTTATTTTGTTGAACATTTGACACAGACATTAAGCTATTGAGCCCTCACTTTCTGAGAGACTGAAAAGTATTCTTATTATTGCTATTGTTGAAATTGTTTGAAATGTTTGATGCAAAGTTTCCATAGTTTGATACAAGGTTTATATGTTTATATGTTTCCTATGAGAAGGTTTACAAAGTTAATGCAATTGTTGCACAAGTTTTGCCTCATGACATACACATTATGCCCATAAAAGCGGCACTCCTTACCCTCTCACAGAAATGACTCTCCACACTTGACACAGATATGCTTACACCCTTGCTCATCTAACTGATTTGGCCTTTTGCATTTAATAAATTAAAAAGGGGGAGATGTGGGAATTATAGTTTAGCCAGGCGCTGGCATACCACGCCTCTCTGTTTAGATTAGGTAAGATACAGAGCTTCATTTGGCATACCATTTGGCTCTGTGGGCATTGTGGGCACCAAGTTGGGAAACACATGTTTAGGTAGAGCAGGAGAACAAAGGAATAGGTGGAAAAGTACTGGAGATCATGAGGTGTTTAGAGGAGGGGGTGAGTGATAGAGCTGTAAGCATGCATTAAGTCACGTACTCAATGAAGATGTCACATGGGTGTAGCCAAAGGAGCAACTTCCATATATGGTATCAGAAGGCACACCATTCCTTATTTGGTCTTTGGAGTTCTCTGTGTATGTTAATGGTTAACTTAGCTGTGAGTTTTCAATAAAAGGAGCCCCCTAGAATGCTCTAGGCGGCCTTCCCTTCACATCATCCTGTTCATCGCGTCAGTTAATTTCCTACAAGCAACAATATCTAATATTGGTTTTAATATCTAATATTCAATAACAACAATTCACTGTATTTATTTTCCCTGATTTGAAGTGTGTTTATTTTTCCCCGTTGTGATTTTCTTAAGTGAAAATGAGAGTACCCCTAAACATTTTTTTAAGGTAAAAAAGCACTGAGTTATACCATAAAATTATATATCAATGGAAAAAATAAGCTTTATAAAGGACTATTTATTACAACAGCAGTCATAAAGAAGAAACATGAAACACACAGAAAAAAATGAGATATACAGTACAGGTTAAATCACCGTGTTGGCACTCTGTCTCTAAAAGGTTCGCCATCACTGATCTAGCAAGCTTTTTTAAAGTGAAAAGCAAGTACAGCTCTTCTAAAGAAAAAGTGGGGGGGGGGCTCTTAAAAGAGCCTTTTGGTTTAAGTGGGGTGATTCTTTTCCCAGTTTACTTGGAGCTGGTGTACTTGGTGACAGCCTTGGTGCCCTCGGACACGGCGTGCTTGGCCAACTCCCCGGGCAGCAGCAGGCGCACAGCAGTCTGGATCTCCCGGGAGGTGATAGTGGATCGCTTGTTGTAATGCGCCAGGCGGGAAGACTCGGCCGCGATACGCTCGAAGATGTCGTTGACGAAGGAGTTCATGATGCTCATGGCCTTGGAGGAGATGCCAGTGTCTGGGTGGACCTGCTTGAGCACCTTGTAGACATAGATGGAGTAGCTCTCCTTCCTGCTCTTCTTGCGCTTCTTGTCGCCCTTCTTTTGAGTCTTGGTGATGGCCTTCTTCGACCCTTTCTTAGGCACCGGAACGGACTTCGCAGGCTCAGGCATTTTCAAAATCAGCTGCTAACGGTACTTCTTTAGCGCAGAGAAAAGACAAACGCCTTTTATGTCAGCTTTATGCAAATGAAGGGTTTCAAGCACTTATTTTCTGATTGGCTACTCAGGAGACTGTTTGAAATACTGCGTTTCTATAGGCAGAAAATACGTGTTTCCTATTGGTTGAAGAGCTACGCTCCCTATAGTTTGTATTAGAAGCTCAATATGGTATTGGTCGCTGATTGAAAAGCTCGCATTGTTATCCAATCAAAAAGGCGATTCGAAGCCACAGGCCAAATGGAGCAAAACGTTTCAGGGAAATCCTTTTCAAAAGATAATGCAATCGTTAGATCAAAAAGGGTTAATTTTAGATTCAGACTATCTGTTCCCATTAAAAATCACACAAACCCCAAATTTCCTTTTGAGAAACGGAATACAGTACTGTGAACACTCAGTAAAATTGCTGCGCACTCACATGATTGCCAACTTCTTAGCCGATTTTTTTTTTTAAGCCCTGTTGCTTTGTCTTTTACTCTTTAGCATTCAAAACGAGGACTTGCAAGTTCCAGTGGGAAACCGTTTGATTACTGCGCTATTGTTTTATTTTCCTCCGTAGTTTCTCTTCCAACCCCCAAACCTCCTAACGCCTTCACTTCCGTTGTTTCTCAAGGTTCAGGGACAAAAGTGCCGACCAATTTTTCAAGCAAGGTTGCGCTTCTAGAAAAAAACGCCACCTCCCTTCTTGATATGAAACTTTCCTAAACCAGATTGCAACTTGTTCGTCATGATAACCGATTCCCTTAAATCTCTCCCCGCCCCCGCCCTTGAGAATCGGATTAAACGGCTTCGGGCAATCACGTGCATTGCGTAGTTTTGGCAATTACCATATGAGCAAAACAGACTCATTATGCCCCTTTTTCACAAAGTACCTAAAGCATTAAGAAATCTTCAGGTGTCGGGAGTGGGTATCTTCTGTAGGATAGGACTATATCTAATCAGGAAATCAATCTTACTTTTTGAAAATGTAAAATTTAAAATGTAAAATTTCGTGTGTAAAATATTTAATGGAGATGCCGGGGATCGAACCCGGGGCCTCATACATGCAAAGCATGCGCTCTACCACTGAGCTACATCCCCGCCCGCTATGAATGCTCTAGAAAAATATATTGAAAAGGCACAGTTATTGTGCAACCGGGGGAAAAAAGCATCTAATGTCAATGAGTTCTAGGCTGTGTTAGGGGTTTGGAACATTGGGGGGGGGGGGAACGAACGGGAACGAAAAAGCTTTTTACTGGAGCCTTTCCTCAAGCCTTCCGTCTCTTAAGTCAGCTCTTCTACGAAGTCAAGCCAAGCTCTCGAGAATTCCCAATTCACTAGTACAAATGTAGAAAGCCTTTTTAAAAAATACAACTATTTTAGTGCATTTAACAGCTCTTTTACGGGCAAGTGGTGGCCCTTAAAAGGGCCGTTTGTGCTGCGAATACGAATCAGGAATTTAGCCGCCAAATCCATACAGAGTACGGCCTTGGCGCTTCAAGGCGTACACCACATCCATAGCAGTCACGGTCTTCCTTTTCGCATGCTCAGTGTAGGTTACAGCATCACGGATCACGTTCTCCAGAAACACCTTTAGCACACCGCGAGTCTCCTCGTAGATCAGCCCAGAAATACGCTTCACTCCTCCGCGGCGAGCCAGCCGGCGAATAGCAGGCTTAGTGATTCCCTGGATGTTATCACGAAGGACCTTCCTATGCCTTTTGGCGCCCCCTTTGCCCAAGCCCTTGCCACCTTTGCCACGACCAGACATCTTGCAAAATCACAACCGACAACAGACTGACGAGAAAGCAATGTAGCTTAAGCTTCTGCAGTTCTCCTTTTATATCATTGATCCGACCAGAGGGAAAACTTCAACGCTTGCACTACCCACGCCTCTCAACCAGTAAAAATAAGCCGCGGGTCTTCATACAATTCAACCTACCGAATGACGTTTTCCTAGTGAAGAGAAACTGTCCTGTCAGCGTACATGAATTACAACTTCGGTGCTTCTGATAGCACCGGTCCTAGATTCTTGGAAATCGAATTTGCTGGAGATTTGTATTTATTTTGAGAAATGAATGGCTGGAAAAAGCATGGCACGAGACACAAATTCCACTTCACTTAGATCTATCCGGGAATTTTAACTGTGAACTAAGGGAATGGAGAAGAGACCAGAGTTAATTTAGCTTTAGCGCCCCTAGGTAAAAACGATATTATATTATTAAGTTTCTATACTACCTTTCATCAGGATTACAGGGCGGTTTACAATACAAAAATACATCGCAAAAATAACAATAACCCCTCAGACACAGTTTAAAAGGCCACAACACAGATTGTTTAATCAGCCAAAGGTTTAAATTCTAAAACTGATAAGTGTTCTAGAGCTAATTTTTTAAAAACTCAATCTGTAAGGTCTACAAATTGAAGCAGGAAGGACCTTGTTTTGAAGGCCAAACTAATGCCAGTGTACTGGAAGAAGCAAAGATCACCAGTGTCGAAATACAGTAATGATTCTTCAACAACTTTCTTGGACTGAACAAAAAAACAAAAACAAAAATTCCTTCCAGTAGCACCTTAGAGACCAACTAAGTTTGTTATTGGTATGAGCTTTCGTGTGAAGAAGTGTGCATGCACACGAAAGCTCATACCAATAACAAACTTAGTTGGTCTCTAAGGTGCTACTGGAAGGGTTTTTTTATTTTGTTAGACTGCTCATGTTTGGATGCCTGATTATCGTATTCCAAAGCAATGGCTCTATTCCGTACTTAAAAATTGGAAGCGTAATGCTGGTGGTCAGCAAAAGAGTTTTAAAGACTCTCTCAAAGCAAATCTTTTAAAAATGTAGTATAAACACTGACAACTGGGAAATACAAGCTCTCCAATTGGAGAACAGCCTTTACCAAAGGTGTCATGCGCTTTGAAGACAGTCAAACTCAGGACGAAAGGAAGAAACAGGCTAAGAGGAAGGCATGATCAACTCCATCCCAGAAACCTATGTCCCCACTGTGGAAGGATGTGTGGATCCAGAATTGGCCTCCACAGTCACTTACGGACTCATTGTTAAAACCGTGTTTATGGAAGACAATCTTACTCGGCTACGAGGGAGGGATCGCCAAAGAAGAGGACAATGACTTCTAGGTCACAGCTGCAGTTCTAATTCCTATCTTCAGGTTACCAAAACACACTGACCAATAATATATTTGGAGGCTGTTGCGGGAGAGAATTGGGGGAATCCCAAGCGGAAAAGTAGTTCGAACTCCAGATAGGGAGAAAATCAGTTTTGGGAGGGTCAGCTTCCTTCAAAACATGATTTTTCAGATTTCACAGGTATTCTTGCCTTGATTTAAAAGGTAAAGGGACCATGACCGTTAAGTCCAGTCATGGACGACTCTGGGGTTGCGGCGCTCATCTCACTTTACCTTGCACTTTGACGTGCTTTCAAATTGGTAGGTTGGCAGGAGCAGAGACGCTCATGAGCAACAGGCGCTTACCCCATTGCGGGGATTCGAACCACCAACCTTCTGATCAGCGCTACCCATGTCCCTTTCTTGCCTTGATTAGTCACTCACTAAAAAAAAAGTCACTAGTCACCTGGGAAAAGACTGGATGGAACTCAAAACTGCTTTTTCTTCGTCCAGTATTTCTTTTATTGAAAAGGTTGTAAAAGAACACAACTACATACCGGTACCAAGATTTTACTATTAAGATTCAATACAATAAAACAGGCATGTCCAACATGTAGATCGTGATCTACCGGTAGATCACTGGACGTCTGCAGTAGATCACTGGTAGATCATTGGCTCCCCCCAAAGAAGCTGAACAACTGTGGCTCCCCTTAAAAAAGCTCAACATTTTACCTCCCTGAAAAAACTCAACAACTTTGACCCGAACCCCCCCCCAAATGGGCCTTCCTCCTTCCTAAAAAAAGCTCAACAACTTTGACCTGAACCCCAAAAAAGGGGGTAGATCACTGCCAGTTTTTAATTCTGTGAGTAGATCGCAGTCTCTTGGGAGCTGGCCACCCCTGCAATAAAGAAATGGATTCAGTTTCTACTCTCACAGATCAGAAATCAGAATCAATATACAAACTGCATAGTGGGGGGAGCAAGCGACCAGGCAACATTTTTGAGAGGCGTATAAAGCTGGGGGAAGTGATAGGATTTGGTAAACCTTTGCTCAACGTGCCTCAAGGTGAAAAATAAGGTGTAGGTTCTATTGAGATTTGAACTCAAAACTCTGGAATCTGGAGTACAGAGTGCTAACCATTACACCATAATCACATAAAACTAACATTATTATCAGATCCTGAAACTGCACAAAAGAAAGTGGGTTAATCAATGAATCGCCAACTATTCCATGTTTGTGCTTATGCATGTGGCTAGTGATAGCCACCTTACCACAAGTTATTACAACAGAACAATATGTTCAGTCTCCGAACAAACAGTAACTTCCTTTCCTGTACTGCATTGGTAAACAGCTCTTAATACACCAATGAAACCCCCAGCCCCCCTTAAATTTGAACCAATTTCTTAATGCTTTTGTTACTTCTGAAAGTGGACATTGTAGATATTCTGGGGACAACTTGGAAGCCCTATGAAATAAACTCTAACTAGTTAAAGGTAAAGGGACCCCTGACAGTTAGGTCCAGTGATTTCATCTTTTAAAATAATGTGTGGCTCTTAAAAGAGCCTTTTGGTTTAAGTGGGGTGATTCTTTTCCCAGTTTACTTGGAGCTGGTGTACTTGGTGACAGCCTTGGTGCCCTCGGACACGGCGTGCTTGGCCAACTCCCCGGGCAGCAGCAGGCGCACAGCAGTCTGGATCTCCCGGGAGGTGATAGTGGATCGCTTGTTGTAATGCGCCAGGCGGGAAGACTCGGCCGCGATACGCTCAAAGATGTCACTGACGAAGGAGTTCATGATGCTCATGGCCTTGGAGGAGATGCCCGTGTCCGGGTGGACCTGCTTGAGCACCTTGTAGACGTAGATGGAGTAGCTCTCCTTCCTGCTCTTCTTGCGCTTCTTGTCGCCCTTCTTTTGGGTCTTGGTGATGGCCTTCTTCGACCCTTTCTTAGGTACCGGAACGGACTTCGCAGGCTCAGGCATCTCGGAACGACTCCAGCAACCGTCGAGAGAGAAATGAAGCGCTCTTCGCCGCCACTTGTATTTATACGAGTCTTATGCAAATTAGCACCTCAAATCCTCAAATTTCTATTGGTCGGGAATGTAGTATGCAAATAGCAGTGGAAGCGTTTGCTTGTTATTGGATAACCAAGGCTCGTTCTCTTTAGCGCCAACGGCAGTCCATTGCCTATTGGTTAAATCGAGAGTTCGCTCTCATTGGTTCAGTTTCCACCGCCATCCAATCAGAAGTGCCCGTTACAATCCGAGAAACGACAAATGACAAGCCGCGCTGGAATTTTGAAGCTTTGCTCGCGGTTTATGGGATTCGCATTGGGCGTCGCTTGACCGCGATGAGTGTTTAGGATGATGGAAGGACCGACCAGTATCCCTGCTTTGTTTCCTTTTTGGATTAGATGCATGATGCAAACAAACCTGACACTGAGCTCTTTGGATTTGCATTTGATTATGACGAACAGGAAAATAATCAAGCCCCTTCCGCTATTTGCCTGTATAGACTGGGAAAGGGGAAAGATAAACACCTTTGGAGGCCGTTCTGCGCCTCTTTGTCTCCTAGTTCTCCCAGCCGAGGGAAATCAGGATGCAGAATGTACGTTAAGCTGAACGTATAAGACTCTCTTCAGCTGAACCAGCCACAGTAGCACGCGTCCACGGGCCAGTGGCGCAATGGATAACGCGTCTGACTACGGATCAGAAGATTCTAGGTTCGACTCCTGGCTGGCTCGGAAGGGGCAACTCTTTTGGGGGAAGAGGAGGTTTTACACCCACGTTCAATCTCCGATGGCATCTCCAGGTCGAAACTCCTTGAGCCAGTCTGTGAGCTAAATGGGCCAGTGGTCTGACTCTGCATAAGGCGATTTCCAAGCAGGAGCTGACTTAGCTTGATGTTTTCATTGTGGCATCCGCAACGGAGGAGGATGTTCTTCTTGCTCCCTAGCAATGATCCTACAAAATGTCTCATCCTGCTCCTTGGGGTTCCAGTTTCTGCTCTACTATTGCTGCTTCCCGCGAGGGGCATCTGCTTGCCCACTCTGAGAAGAGGATGCTGAGCTAGGGGAGGCCACTTTGGCCAGATCAACTTCTAAAGTTTGCATGACCCCTTTCTGAGCTGGCAGCCTGCGCCTCCTCGTCCTTCCTCTTTCTCACCTCCAGCCGCAGTCTGCTGCTTTGTCATTTTCTCAAGCGCTTTGGTTAACAGGTGAAAACACAGCAAGATGAAGTCTGCTCTTTATTCCTGTGGTCAGCTTTGGGGAAAGGCAGAATGTCGATGCAGGCCGCCAGCACCTAGGTCCCTGGCAAGGAACTCTTGTTATTATATTATAATTTCATAATCCAGTTTTTAATCTGCTTTTCTATTACGGTTTCCTGGCCTTTATGTTGTATATTTGTTTTGATGATATTGTTATGCTGGTGTCCACACCAATAAGCCATGCACTGACTGTGCTCTTGATTTTGCGGGGGGGGGCTGATGCTTTTTCATGCCCCTCTCCACATTGTTGCATTCTGGTTACTTTGAAAATCACATAATTGTAGAGTTGGGAGGGATCCTGAGGATCATGTAGTCCAACCCCTTGCAATGCAGGGATATGCAGCTGTCCCATATGGGAATCAAACTTGCAACCTTGGCATTATCAGCACCATGCTCTAGCCAACCCAGGCTGAACTGAGTTTGAACACAGATAAAAACAAGTGTATTGTCACAGCTAGATCAGATGTGGTTAGCAACTACTTGATGGGGCTGAGTAAAACTTATGGTCTATAGACTGAGTTCTGCACCAAGCTCAGGAAGCATGTCATTGAAATTCTGCTCAGTATTGGTCCAGAGCAGAACTCCGATGTATAGGTAAAGGTAAAGGGACCCCTGACCGTTAAGTCCAGTCGTGGATGACTCTGTGGGTTAAACCACAGATCCTTGGGCTTGCCAATCAGAAGGTCGGTGGCTCGAATCCCCACGACGGAGTGAGCTCCCGTTGCTCGGTCCCTGCTCCTGCCAACCTAGCAGTTCAAAAGCACGTCAAAGTGCAAGTAGATAAATAGGTACCGCTCCAGCAGGAAGGTAAACGGCGTTTCCGTGCGCTGCTCTGGTTCGCCAGAAGCGGCTTAGTCATGCTGGCCACATGACCCGGAAGCTGTACGCCGGCTCCCTCGGCCAGTAAAGCGAGATGAGCGCCGCAACCCCAGAGTCAGACACGACTGGACCTAATGGTCAGGGGTCCCTTTACCTTTACCTTTACACAATATTATACCCACATGAATAATTAGACGTGACATGGCTAACAAAGAATGGGTCACTAGGATGGGTAAAATACTAAACATTATTTTTCAGTACACAATAATCTGGTGGTTACAGTAAACTAGTATAATTAATTCTTCAGCAAATTAACTTGAGTAACAGGAGCGAGCTAATGAGTTGCACTTGCTTATCTACACAATATTGCAATATATGTTGTATTTCTGCTCCATATGTTGTTTCATATGTATATTTAATAAAATCACACCATGCAGTGTAAAAATTATCCTGTTTGTTTCTCTCCTCTTCCGGTTTTGCGACAGCTTCCCCATTACAGCTGTTTGTCAGACCGTGTTACACCGGTGATCAATATTCATTAATTTCAAGTTCTGGCTATTACCATTCCAGCTGCTGTTAATAAATGTGTTATCAATTCCTTCTTCATTGGTCCATATCTGAAGTATATAAATTAAGTGGTCATTGGGGTTGTCTGAGCTGCTATCTGAGAGATCTCTTTAAAAAAACCCTTTCCAAAGTGGTTCTATTTGTGGACATTCTTACCACGTATGTTGGTATGTGCCTATAATTTGGCACCCTCTGCAACATAACAGAGAGCTTTAAGGGAGCCACCTCATTGTTAAATACCATCCATGCACAATTTTTAGAGAACTTCCTCAAGCAGCAGATTTAGGTTTGATGAGGCCCTAAGCTACTGAAGGCAATGGGGCCCTTTATATGTCCAGCTGTCCTTTGTCAGCAACAAATTGTCGCTGTTTTTTTGTGTTGAATATACGCTATATGATAATTTATTGTCCTAATAGCTATCTCAAGCCATTTGCACATAACAAATAGGAGCCTACGCAACACAAAACACTGTTGCTTTATGTAGGTTTTACTTTATTCGTTGTTGGGTATTTTTATTCTGGAAATGTACATCCTCTATTTTCCGCCCACATTCTGATTCAATGTCTTTTTTCGTTTGATTATCTATATATTTTTTTACCAACATCTTGGTTTCCCCTTTCTTTAATTTAAAGCCAGCCAATTTTCCAGATCTATTTATCTCTTCTGTCACTCTTGTTTGCTCTAAGGTTAATACAATGTCATCCGCGAATGCTTTTATTTTGTAATTTTGCTGGCCCACTGTTCCATGAATTTTATTATTCATCCTTTATAGCAGTGTTTTTCAACCACTGTTCCGCGGCACACTAGTGTGCCGCGAGATGTTGCCTGGTGTGCCGTGGGGAAATTACTTTATGTATAGTCAATATAGGCACAGAGTTAATTTTTTAACATTTTCTAATGGTGGTGTGCCTAGTGATTTTTTTCATGAAACAAGTGTGCCTTTGCCCAAAAAAGGTTGAAAAACACTGCTTTATAGTTCTTCTCCCTCTCTGTTCCTTTCCCTTTTCCACGGTTTCCCTTTTGGCCACCAGATGGCGCCAGAGGCACTCCTGTACCTTTGCTCTTTTTCAATGCAAGTTTGTTCCTTTGATTCAATATTGTTTATAGTTTGTTATCTCCCAACCTTGGAGGACTTTCTGTCCTTGCTTTGCTGTTAAACACAGCTGCCTTTTTCACTATTAGTTCTCCCCAGCGCTTTTTTTTCCCCTAAAAAAATGTTTAGGGGTACTCTCATTTTGATCAAGAAAATCGCCATTTTACAGTACAAATCGGGGGAAATAAATTCAGTGAATGGACAAAAGTACAAAGATTCACAAAATGTTTAGGGGTATGCGTACCCCCAGAAAAAAGCACTGGTTCTCCCTAGTTAAGTCTTGCCCTTGCAATTGAATTTAATTCTGAGCGCAGTGTGTGCATTTATTGTTATTATTATTAATTGTGGAGTTCTGAGTGGCTGCCAAAGGATAATAATAATAATAATAATAATAATAATAATAATAATAATAATAATAGGTCTGAGTAGGTGTCTAGCTGGGAACCACAGGTGTGCTGCTGTGATGGTGTCCAGTGATGGAAGAAAAGATGGGATGTAAATTTAAGAAAACAAAACAGATATGTGTTGGTTGAGGTCCTCAGCACGTTCCAGAGAATTCAACACAGCTTCTATTCAATTCTTACAAGTTGAATTCTGATGTGATTACAGATTTACAGTGTCATTTACAAACGGGGACGTCTTAGCTATTGAGGCTATTGGCGCAAGGCGCCACGGCCTGAGGAGGGCGCCTGCACCCTCCAGCCCCGCCGGCAGCAGCGCTCTCGCCCACCTCTTCTCGGCAGTGCTGTCAAGTATCCCGTTTCCCCCGGGATTCTCCCTTATTTCAAGCAGTTTCCCGCTGCTCTCCCTTATTTTTTATTTCCCTTAAATTTCCCGTTTTTAATGGAAGCAGCTCCTCCCCTGCTGGCCAGGGACTGGGTGGGAAGACCTCGCCTACTTGGAGAGAAAAGCCTCAGCCCTCAAAGCAAGTGGGAGCCGTTTCCCGTGCTTACAGGGGGGTGTATTCCTCCCCCTGCATCAGCCCCTATCCGTTGCCGCCGAGCCCCTCAGCCGGCCAATAGGGTTAGCTGGCGGGCGGAGCCTGGCTGCCTTTGAGCAGCTGCTGCTTCCTGTCCTGTTTTGATGGGATCAGACAAGAAGACGATGGGGCTCCATCGTGCGGAGCACATGGCTGCCCTCCTCTTTGCTCCGCTCCGAGCCCGCTTGGAGTTTACATTGCTGCTCCACCCACTTTTGCTTCTGGCTCCGCCCACCACTGACATGTGACTGTCCCCGGGATAGGTGAGACTGCTGATCCCTTATTTTCAAATCCGAAACTTGACAGCTATGCTTCTCGGGCTGTGGACATGGGGAGGCTGTTGGTGAGCCTCCCGTTGGCGCTGCAGCCAGGGCTCCCTGGATGGCAGCGCCGTGCTGCCGCTTCAGCCGAGCAGGCAGAGGCAGAGCACAGCTGGCAGCGTCCCCACCCGCCCCTCCGCGCCCTCCGGCTGCCCGCTGCACCTGGCCCTGCCCGGTGGAGCACAAGGGGCGCCCGAGGGATCTTCGCGCCAGGGCGCTGGATATACTTAAGACGGCCATGTTTACAAACATGGTTGGGAAAGAGAAGAGGGCAGAAGCATCTCAAAATGACAACTAATCCAGAATGCAGCTGGTGGTTGGGAGTGGCCAACAGGACCATATAACACAAGTCATGAAAGACCTACATTGGCTCCCAGTACGTTTCCGAGCACAATTCAAAGTGTTGGTGCTGACCTTTAAAGCCCTAAATGGCCTCAAAGGCCCAGTATACCTGAAGGAGCATCTCCACCCCCATCGTTCAGCCCGGACACTGAGGTCCAGCTCCGAGTCCTTTAGAAAAAACGGCATTGGGGAAGACTTCAATGTTACCAATACACATTTAGCCATTTTCCATTTTAAACCTTTAATACATATCCATTTTTTCATTTCTGTGTGAATTAAACCGTTACGCCTAACAGAAAAGGCCCTTTCTCGTGTTGACACCCTCCAGACCTCTTGTGGAGGAGGCACACAAAGAAGGGCCTCGGGTGATGATCGCAGGGTCTGGATCAGTTCACCTAGGGAGAGGCGGTCGTTGAGGATCTTATTCCTGCTCCCTGGTGCTCGAGTTCCCACACCGCTGATCCTGGTCTCTTCTTTCCCCCAAAGGGGTGTCTGGTTGGCCACTGTTAGAAGATGCTGAGCTAGATGAAGAAGAAGATTTTGGATTTGATATCCCGCTTTATCACTAAACCAAAGGAGTCTCAAAGCGGCTAACATTCTCCTTTCCCTTCCTCCCCCACAACAAACACTCTGTGAGGTGAGTGGGGCTGAGAGACTTCAGAGAAGTGTGACTAGCCCAAGGTCACCCAGCAGCTACACGTGGAAGAGCGGGGAAGCGAATCCGGTTCACCGGATTACGAATCTATCACTCTTAACCATTACACCACACTGGCTCTCAGATCAGCAGGTCTCTTCTAACATTTACGAGGCTCCTTTTTGAGTCGACCGCCCTTCCGCTTTCTCATTTCTAGCCTCGTTCTACCGCCTTCTCAAGCGTTCTGGTGGCTGAGCATAGGCGCAGCAAGGAGAGATGTGGTGAGCTGGTTGGAGCATCGGCTGTTCCACCCGGCAGCTTTTGGTGTCCTCGAGGCCTATGAGCTGAGCTGTGTGCTGCGCTGGGGGGGCCCCAGGTGCAATGCTCTGTGGTGGCTGCGAGGGAAGGAGGTGATGACAGTTCAGTTCCTGCTGTTGTCTTTGCATCTGACAGTGTGGTGGAGTCGGAGCGACAGCTCATCCTCTCTTTGAAAGCAGAGAGACAGTGGCGGAGAAGAGGACCCAGCCATTGGCCTTCAAGGGACGCTGACCGAACATGAAATTTGCTGCTTTGATAACAGGTTTGGGGACTCTCTCTTGTTATAGACAAAATGGGGGGTTTGGCTTCTGCTGCCCTATTCGCCAAGGTTGCCTAAGTCAGAGATGAACGGATGGAGACAAGACCAGGGTAACCAAAAACTCACTCTCTATCCTAATCTGCATCCTACAACTGACAGGTTTGGACTCAGCCACACTGGCAAAGACCAGGAGCAATCCTGGGAGGGCCACGGATTCTAGCCACCCTGGAGTAAGACATCAAAAGTAGGGGGAAATTCGACCCTGGGTGCTTGTTCCTGTCAACCTGACACCTAGGAATCTGAGCTCTACCCACTTTTCTGCTTTCCAGGTCAGCTGCCCCAAGTCTGCTCTAACCACTAAGCAGCCTTGACATTCTTTCTTCTTTGGCGATCCTCCTAGCCAAGAAAGATTGTCTTCCATAAACACAGATTTAACAACGAGTCCGCAAGTGACTGTGGAGGCCAATTCTGGACCCACACGTCCTTCTGCAGTGGGGACATAGGTTTCCGGGCGGGAGTTGATCACGGTGTGGATTTGCCAAGCGTGCCTTCCTCTTAGCACGTTTCTCCCTTGCGTCCTGAGTTCGAGTGTCTTCAAAGCCCATGGCACCTTTGGTTTTTAAAAATTAGCTGAACAGGGTTTCTGCCCTTTGGGAAGCTGATCTCTTGGATCTCCCCCTTTCCCCCCCCCTTTGAGTCTCTGGCGAGAAAAGCCAACCATGGCCTTCTTCAAATGGTAATTTAATCAGGGAACGCAACACCTTCAATGGTATAATAAATTTTGCTGCATCATGAACTCTGTCCATGGAAAGGAGCTAGTTTTCAAAGGATAAAAAGGGGTTTGTTTCCTTGCTTGCTTTGCCAGAGCTCAGCTTGACACGGGGAAATTGAGAACCATCTGAGGGGAAATGCTGTGAGCGATCCCCTTTTGTGTGTGAATATGCAAATAAACCACATTTCTTAAAGCTACCACGGCCTCTGCTGTGTCTTCAATTCCCCAAAGGAGAACACACCTTGGGTGAATGCCTGGACCCCCACCCCCGGAATTTGCTATTGCTGAGCAGAGAGTGAAAGGGGTGCCCAACTTTTGGAACACCATTTTCCTGCATTCCTGTTGCATTGTTTTTGCAATGATACGGGTTTGATATATGCCACTTTCGAGATTATTATTATTATTAAATCAACTGAGAACTCGTGTGCTGTGCCATTGAATTTTTAGAGGTGGGGGGCTCATGTACAGAAGATGGTCAGAACTAAAGCTTTCTCGCATTCTGTCCCACTTCCGCTCCCCCAAATCTGGGTTATTTTAAGGAGCTTTGACCACAAATAAAGACAGGTGTTGGCACAGCGAGATCAGATGTGGTTTGCTGCTCCCTGATGGAGCTAGATAGAGCTCAGGATGTGTGAGTGTCTTCTTGTATGCTACGGCGGCTGCTCGAATTTTAATCGCAAAGAGGTGGAAAGAACAAGAGCCACCTACAATAATAGAATGGCAAAGCAAGCTGCAAGAGTTTGCCGAAATGGCCCAGATAACTAATAGTTTAAGAGGGGGATCAAAGCAGAAATTTCAAGATAATTGGGCTAGATACAAAATATATGTTGAAAAGTACACTAAGGGACGGATAGCCATGCCAGCTTTTCAATAATAGTCTTGGAGATGGAAAAGAAGGGGTTGGAGTGAAATTTGGGTACTGGTCGATATGGTAGTGAAACAAAGAGTTATATAAAGATATGGAGACATGTTGATACACACTCATAAGTAAGAGTGAGTTTTATGTTTGGGTCTGACAGGAAGTCGAAAGGGTTGAGATTTTTGGTTGATACTTGTCACGGCAACCCTTGCCTTTTGCTGTTGCTGCGAGTTAAAGCCGGCTCCAGTTCTCAAGCTTCAAAAGCATTTTTTTAGTCCTCGGTAATTACAGTGCAATAAATCACGTCTGCTCCTTCTACGACAAATACCCTAACTGCTTTCTTTTTCGCGCGCTTTCCAGCATAAGAATCTCTTGGTCGCTCTGAAATGACGTGTGAATTTCTTCTTCTCCCTCTGACTCCCCTCCCCCTGTCTATTACTGGCTCGAGTACTTTCTCTTTCTTCCGGTGATGTCTGCAAGTGGGGGCTGTCAGATGAGCTCGTATCTGTTGAGATTAATTGTGCCGGTTCTCTATATCCAGCCCCCTCCCCCCGACTGTCTCCTTCCCAGCTTTCTCTCCCTGTTCTTTCTCCCACGCTCCTTTCCCGAGCCATGCTTCTCTCTGTGACAATACTGTTTTTCATTCTTAATTTCTTTATTTCCCCCCCCCTTTTTTAGGTTATTTTTAGGGGAGGGTGGGGTTTGAGGGTATTTGCTTGTTTTTCTTTTCTTTTTCTTTTTTTGTTTATGTATGGATTGAAGATATGATATGTTCGGTTAACATCATTCAAATTAATATAGAGCTTCATGTAATAATTCAGAAAGGAATGGAACAATGACCAAACAAAATGATAACAATAACTGCTAATGGTTTCTTTTTGGTAAAGTTTTTATTATGACTTGCAGCTGTAACATTTATTGTATGTATATCGTTGTTAAACAGTGTATAAAGAAACTATTTTGTGAATAATAATAAAAAGGATGTGTGAGTGTGTTCATTGTGCTGGTGTGATGTTGCGGGTGCAATCTTGGGTGTTGGCTTTGAAAATTGACTGTAGCAGGGCCAGTTTATTGTGTTTCTTGGGACAGAAAGCAGGATAAGGGTGGAGTTAAGGTCCCACTCCAAGGGATACTGAAAGTGCATGAAGTTTTTTGCTTTGGTAACAGGTCAGTGGCCTCTCTGCCCACCTCGGATGAGAAACTCACCCTTTATGACACACTGGGCAATAGATATAGATTTTAACCTCTGGGGAAAACTTTGGAAAAGCGATTTGAAGTTCATAGCATGTTATTCCCTGAAGGAGAACTACTTGAAAATGATTTACAGGTGGTATTTAACTCCAAGTAGGCTTGCTAAGATGTATAAGACTCAATCAGATAAGTGCTGGAGAGGTAAAGAGGTGGAGGGAATGTTCTGATTGATTGATTGATTGATTGATTGAATTTATATACCGCCCTATACCCGGAGGTCTCTGGGCACTTCACAGACAAAATTGCAATATATAAAATCAAAATAAGAACAATAGCCCAATAAAACACACACACACAATGAGCCACATTTTAAAAGGCTTATTTCATATTTGGTGCACTTGTAAAAGGGTAAAAAGAGTATTTGGAAATGATCAATAATGAATGGAAAAAAATGTTTAAAACAAACAAACCAGAGTCCTTTCTGTTGGGGATCATTCAGACTGAAATTCCCAGATGTCAGAAAAGGTTATTTATGTATGCCACCTTGCCGACAAAGGTCCGTATAGTTAAAGCTATGGTTTTCCCAGTAGTAATGTACGGAAGTGAGAGCTGGACCATAAAGAAGGCTGATCGCCAAAGAATTGATGCTTTTGAATTATGGTGCTGGAGGAGACTCTTGAGAGTCCCATGGACTGCAAGAAGATCAAACCTATCCATTCTGAAGGAAATCAGCCCTGAGTGCTCACTGGAAGGACAGATCCTGAAGCTGAGGCTCCAATACTTTGGCCACCTCATGAGAAGAGAAGACTCCCTGGAAAAGACCCTGATGTTGGGAAAGATGGAGGGCACAAGGAGAAGGGGACGACAGAGGACAAGATGGTTGGACAGTGTTCTCGAAGCTACCAACATGAGTCTGACCAAACTGTGGGAGGCAGTGGAAGACAGGAGTGCCTGGCATGCTCTGGTCCATGGGGTCACGAAGAGTCGGACACGACTGAACAACAACAAAAATGTATGCCACTACTGCGGCCCGTGTTTTGTTAGCCCAAAAATGAAAAGTGAGCAAGGTCCCAACTAAAGAATGGCAACTTAAACTGACAGATTATGCACAATTGGCAGACATAACGTATAGAAGGAGAGAAGGAGAGGAACATACGTTTAGAGGAGATTGGAAAATGTTTATTGAATATATGGGGGGGGATTGTGTACAGCTGAAAACGTTGGCAGCATTAAGATAAATTCAACAGTGTAAACAAGTTGTGATGGATGCAAAAATGGAATACTGAATGGTATAGTTCTTGTAAAATATGCTATGATGTGAAAAATGAAGCATGGAAAGGGAAGAAGGGAAGTCGCTGATATTTTAAGGGTGTTTAAATGAGTATTTTAAATTGTAAAACTGAAAATTTAATGCAAATTATATATAAAAGAAACTCACCCTCACAAATCCCACCATTTCTCATGACATCTTTCCTTTGCTCTTCACTTCCAGCCTGTCTGCGGATCCTCCTTTGGAGATCAGTCCATGCAAGTAAAGTTGTTTTTCATTCTTGTTTAATTGTTACTGATTTTAGTCTGCAGTTCCAACCGGATGTTGGGGGTGTCACTATTGTATACAATTATATTCACAGCTCATGTCCATCTGATAGAAGCAAAAGGCAGAAATCCAGCAGGTCAAAGTTTCCACAATGGGAGATTTATTTATTTATTTGCTTACATAAAATATAAAACCACAAAATATATAATCAAAATAAAAACAACCCAATAACCCCCTGCCCCCAAAAACCCACATTTTAAAAAGGCATAGGATGTCTGCTTGCTCTCTGTAATTTTATAATTACCTGAAATATTTTTCAAACACTTAAGTATTGTCACGTACCTTGAATACTAATTCAAATGTATTCAATGTGGTGATAAGCAAAGTATCACCTGTTGGATTTTCGTTGTTACCGAGTGTGTCGAACCAAACGTTCCGGAAGGCTAGCAAATACCATCTTGGTCTTCAAGAAAACCCCAAAAGTAAATGGTAGGCGTTGCAAGAATGAACGCATATGTGTTTATATTCATTTGCTTCGATAATAATAACAATAATAGCAATAATAATAACAATAATAACAATAAATTATTATTTCTACCCCGCCCAACTGGCTGGGTTTCCCCCGCCACTCTGGGCCGATTAAAAATACATTAAAACATCAGTCAGTAAAATCTAGCTCAGTTTTCTGGGGTGCTTTTTGACATCAGCCAGACAGATGCCCCGGGAAGCTTACAAACAGGCTACAAAGAGGAGAAACAGACCTTTGGTCATCTGGAGTTACTGGTCATTGCCTGCAGACATGGAATCAGCCTTTAGTTATCAGTGGCAGTAACTGTTGATATATAATAATAATTTATTAGTTATACCCCACCCATCTGGCTTGGTTTCCCCAGCCACTCTCGGTGGCTCCCAACAGCACATTAAAAACACGATAAAGCATCAGACATTAAAAGCTTTCCTAAACAGGGCTGCCTGCCTTCAGATGTCTTCTAAAAGTCAGATAGTTGCTTATTTCCTTGACATCTGATGGGAGGGCGCCACCACCGAGAAGGCCCTCTGCCTGCTTCCCTGTAACCTCACTTCTCGCAGGGAGGGAACCGGCAGAAGGCCCTCAGAGCTGGACCTCAGTGTCCGGGTTGAACGATGGGGATGGAGACGCTCCTTCAGGTATGCTGGGGCTTTGAGGCCGTTTAGGGCTTTCAAGGTCAGCACCAACACTTTGAATCGTGCCTGGAAACGTACTGGGAGCCAATGAAGTTCTTTCAGGTGTTATGTGGTCTCGGCAGCCGCTCTCAGTCCCCCGTCTGGCTGCTGCATTCTGGATTAATTGTAACCTTCCAAGGTAGCCCCACATAGAGCGCATTGCAGTGGTCCAACTGTGTAATAATAAAGAGTTTCCAAATAAGTTGCACTCTTTATTCTGTGCTCCTTCGCTTTGCTTCTCAGAGCATCTTTGCACTCTTGGTTTCATGCTCTTCCCCCCCCCCCCGACTGCCTGGGTTTCCTCTCCTTCTCTGCGATCTCCAGGGATCCCACCTGCAGCAATTCTTTCCTTGGATCCCCAGCACCACGTCTACATCAGAGATGAAAAGGTTATTCTCACTTGTTTGGCTCCTGGTGGCCTGGAGGTGGCAGGATACACATTCTTCAAAGAACAGCAAGATAAAACCTTGAAGGAGTTGCCCAATAGTGGAATGGGGCCTTATGAGATATTACATGTCAGTGAAGATACTGTTGGGAGTTACAGCTGTGTGTACTGGATCATGCCCTCAAGAAAGGAAATCTTTTCCCCACAGAGCAACGTTGTCTTTGTAGCCATGGCAGGTGAGCATCCTTGCGTTTGACTGCTTGACATTGTCTTGTTAATTCGCAACACGAGCGAGAGAAAGGCACTGTGTCCCGAAAGAAGGATTTCATCTATCTATATATATAAATTCATTTATTTGGTTTTTCGGATTAAAAGTTTACGTTCACATCCAACATAGAAACAAAATTCCAAAGAATCTCTTGGACTTCCCTCTTCCCCTTTTGTTAATCCTATTGTTAATCTTTTTCCCCCCCTGCATCTTTTATGATAGTCCAGATCTTTTACCTCACCATTGTGTCCAAAATTCACCATTAAACTACAATGGTGCATTGTATCAGAGGTGGGCTACTTTGGTTGGACTGGATGGCCCTTGTGGTCTCTTCCAACTCTGTGATTCTACGAAGGCCTGTAAGGCATGTATGTTTGAATATTTCTCGCTGTCCAATTTCTGTGACCATTCACCGAATTTTCTGGTCACACCTTGTAAGCTTCCTTTACAAACCAAGTGGACCACAGGCTCTCAACTACTAAGCCAAAGAGTGGCATACGAAAGATGAATTGGTTAAATCGGCGATGATTGATTGGGCGAAAGATGTGGGACATAATATTATGATGGATGACTGGGAGAGATTGTGGCAGAAAGGTATCAATTTTACTGCTTGTAATAGCTTAAGAGAAAACATAATGAAAATGATATATAGATGGTATCTGACACCAGTTAAGTTAGCAAAGATGAATTCTAAAATGTCAGATGTGTGTTGGAAATGTAAAGCTGCAAAAGGTACCTTTTTTCATATGTGGTGGTCGTGCCCAGGGGTAAGTGCCTTCTGGGATAAGATTTATAATGAGCTTAAGAAGGTAATGAAAGTTACCTTTGGTAAGAAACCAGAGGCATTTCTCCTGAGCATGACCAATGAAGAGATACCCAGTCAGGATAGAGTATTTTTTATGTATGCCACCACAGCAGCGAGAATTTTATTGGCAAGGAACTGGAAGGGTGAAGAGCTACCAACAGTGGAAGAATGGCAAATGAAGTTAATGGAATATATGGAACTCGCAGAACTGACCGCTAGAATCCGAGACCAGAGAGAGGAGAAGGTGACGCAGGATTGGAAGAAATTTAAGGACTATTTACTGAAATGTGTTAAATTGAATGTGTGAACATTTGTGCAGAGTAATACAGATGTATTGGCTTTAGCAGATCAATGTTAGAAATTTTGAACGGTAGAAATCTTTAGATGTGTTGTATTTTACGATAAAATGAGTTTAAGATATAGTATTTAAGACATGATTTATAAAGTAAGAAATATTAAGTTTTTAGGTTTTTGGCAAAAAGTCAATGAAAAAAGAAATATAGCTACCTAAACACTATACATAATTTGAAAGGCAGTGGAGGGAACGGGGGAAGTCCCCGATGAAGTTATAAAACAAGAAGATAACAGATTGAGGTTTATAAAGGTTTGTATTTCTTATGTTGTGTATTGTTGAGTTTGTATTATGTTTTTTTTCATGTATTATGTTGTTGATGTTTTTATGTTGTTATAATGTTATGTTTATTGTTTTTGTTCTGTTTTATTGGAAAACAATAAAATCTCTTCAACTACTAAGCCAAGTCTAGGTAGGTCACCTGCTCATATCTTCTCCTTTGCGGATGATTCCTCCAGATCCCCCTCCTTTTCCGGCGCTGAAAGTGGATCCTCCGTCTGGAGTGGTGAACGAAGGAGGATCCCTGCGCCTCACTTGCCTGGCCAATGGGACCGTAACTGAGAAGAGATTCCATTTCTTCAAGGATGGAGCTGAGATGGCCACCGTTCATGAAGGATCCAGAGAACCTGCAAATAATTCCCCAAACGCCTCTGTAAGCATCTTACAAGCCAAGGTCAACCACAGTGGAGAATTTGCTTGCGGTTATGAGGAAGCAGTGGGTGGCCGATGGGTTATGTCTCAATGGAGCAAGCCAGGGAAAGTCGTGGTGAATGTCCCAGGTGAGTTATTTTGGGAAGTAAGAGCCACCTTTAGCAGTAGCATAATTTCCTTTATTGTGCTGCAGGACCAGGTGTCGGGCTCCCTTTACCCCAACCCAAGCAAATAAGAGACCAATGAGGCTGGTTTTGGGGTCAAAACAGGCCACAACTTTATTGAATACAGAGGAAAGAGATCTGGCTTGGGCATGGGGCATTCAAAATACTACCTGCCTGCCCGCCAGAAGTGATGCATGGTCAACCTAGATGGGGGTTCCTAAGACTTACCGCATTTTTCACGCCATAGGGCGCACCGGACCATAGGGCGCACCTTGTTTTTAGAGGAGGAAACAAGGAAAAAAAATATTTTTCTGGTTTTCCTCCTCTAAAAGCCCTGTTTTTTTGAGGATCAGCTAAAAGTTTTGCAGCTTTTTTGCAAAGGGAAAAGCCCTGTTTTTTTGAGGATCAGCTAAAGTTTTGCAGCTTTTTTGCAAAGGGAAAAGCCCTGTTTTTTTGAGGATCAGCTAAAGTTTTGCAGCTTTTTTTGCAAAGGGGGAAAAGCAAAGCTCCTTTTGCAAAGGGGGAAAAGCAAAGAGGAAAAGCCCCGTTTTAATGGGGTTCAACTCACATTTCTGCAGCTTCTAAAGACAGATAATCTAATCAGCCAGTCACATGTCGCTGGGGAAACAAACAACCTCCCTCTGCAGCACATTCAACAATGGAGGCCTGGGCAAGGGGGGGGCTGAAAGGGAGCCGGGACTCTTATCTCTCTCCCGATCTCTTGCTGATCAGCTGCTGAGCGGGGTCCTTTCAACACCCCCTTTTCTCTTTGTAAAATAAAAAGCATGATCCTCTTTTGGCCCCTGGGCAATTCGGCTCCAGGGACCACCATTCGCTCCATAAGACGCACAGATATTTCCCCTTATTTTTAAGGAGGAAAAAAGTGCATCTTATGGAGCAAAAAATACGGTACATCAAATAGGGTGATTCCCGCAGGGACCGCCGTCTGGGGGAGTGCCTTCGACCCCGACCCCGCCCCAGGAACGTGGACATGGCCACTCCCCCGGGATCCCTTTAACAGGACACCCCAGCGTTTGGAGGGGCAGGCGGAGACTACAACCTCCCCTGCATCCAAAACAAAGGATTGCCCCAATGCCCAACCAGTTGTGATGATTGCTATTCGGTAGGTAAAACCACCAGGTTGGTACCACTTAGCCCGGTGGGCAAATTCCTACCCGGCCCCCTTAAAGAACAGCGACCACCACAGCAAAGTCATTGGCTGTCAGCTTAAACCGAGGGTGGCTGGGCGGGGGGGGGGGGAACCCGGCGAAGGAACAAACACGTAGTGCTCCAGGCATGGGCTGCTTAAATGGGCAAGGGGCGGGTCGGAGGAAAGCCCATCTGCTCTGTCGGCTTCGCCCCCTGGCACAGCCTGAGTCCCCAGCCTGTGAGCTGGATTCAGGAACCAATGTATTTACCATCACAAAAGAATGGCCAGGCTGTCCAAGTAATGCAATCAGTGACCATTATCAGGTATCCTGGCAGACAGGATTTCTGCTGTAGACTGCCTCCTTCTGTGATGTATGTATGATGTTTTGGGGGGTGGTCTTGGGCTACAGGGTGGGCAATTTCAAAAGTCTATATAAGAGCTTGTTCTGGGTTCCTGTCCTCCCTCCTGAATGTGGTGAGTGGGGCACCCTGTTGCAACATTTTAATAAAGATCAGGCTTACTAGCTGCTTTGCTTCTCAATACTCTCTGGTTGGCACCTGGGCTGTTAGATACCCCATAAAGGAAAAGGAGCAGATTTTTCTTACAACACCCGAAACCTTTTCAAATGACGTCACGTCTTCAAGATTAAAGACCCAAGTTAAACACCCGAACAAATAACAGATTCCTCTTTATTCCTTTCAGGTCAAGGGCCACATTCATCGGCACCTTCATCACCCACACCAAATCCATCCCCGTCCCTGGGATATCTGCGCTCGGCTCCTGCGCTCCTGATCCTGATGGTCCCACTCGCTTTCTGTTGAAGGAGAAAGAGGAGAGATAGATGACGTTGGGGCTTTCGGGTGTCCCCTTTCGTTCTGTGCACGACCTGGAAGGCGGTTTCCGAGATGCAGCAGGGACAGTTTCCAGGATGGGTCCAAAGTCTATGCCAGCCTTGTTTGTCATTGGGTAGGGGGATTGTTTCAGAGGAAGGCCTTCTTCATTCTGGTGCCTGCCATGGGGGGAATCAGGGCATGGGGTCACCTGCCCTTAGAAAACGATTGCTTGGTTTTCATGGAGCATTGCTTTGTAATTATAATATGACCTGTTTGGGTGTTTTCTTTGTAATTAAAGGAATCTTTCAAATAAATGAGTAAAGCAAAAAAAAATTTGTTTCAGTCTTCCAACAAATGAAACTGTGGAGGTTTCTGGATGGGGTAGGTCCCTACCAGTGCCGGATTTACGTATAAGCTAAATAAGCTATTGTTTAGGCCCCCACTCTCTTGGGGTCCCCAACAAAAATTAAAGCGGGAAAAACTGGATGCAAGTTTCCAAAATATAAGATTATGAGTCTTTGTGAATTGTGTTTCTAAAGGAACTTTAGTTATTGCCCAGTGCCAATGTGTTTGCATTATTAAGTTTGTTATGAATAAAAAAATCATTTTAAGTTAGAGCCTAATAATTATTTCACTATTAATAGACTTTCTTCTTAATTGTATTTCAGTTCAACAATTATTTTGATGAAATACATATTTTGTTATGTGCAAATGGCTTTAGATACCTATTAGGTCCATAAATTACCATATAGCATATATTCAACATAAAAAACAGCGACCGTTTGTTGTTGACAAAGGACAGCTGGACGTATAAAGGGCCCCATTAGCTTCAGTAGCTTAGGGCCTCATCAAACCTAAATCTGGCCCTGGGCCCTACATTGCAACTCTATTGGGTGCTTGGTTCCCACCAGGGTTTGGCTTGAAGGCAAATAAAACTAGCACCTTGCTGAAGCTATGTATCTTTGGATCTGGTGTTCAATGCCTGGGTGTGTGGCTGCCAGGGAACTACAATTAATGTTTTACACTGTTCTTAACTACGTACTCTTTGTTGATAATTTTGATATTTCCTTTAAACTACAGCCAAGCTTTTACTGCAGCCAAGCAGTAGAGAAATTTTCTTAACTAACCAAAGAAATATATGTCTGCCAACAGAAGAAAGGGGTGTCATCTAAATGCAAATAAACACGTTAAAGTTGGGGCTGGGGTTCTCAACATGTTGCATTGAAATCCGCTTCTCAATGTGTGTGTTTTCACATTTCCAAGTTAAATTCTAACGTGACTTCTTTAAACTGTACTTCGGAAAGAGGAGGGGTCAGAAACATCTCAAAGGAGTTTGGCAGGCTGGAAGCAGCTAATACCAGCTTCTCAGAGCAGGATCTTTCCTTCCAATCTCCGGACCATCCTTTGGCTATCACTCTATACAGGACACAGGTGGCACTGTGGGTTAAACCACAGAGCCTAGGGCTTGTCGGTCAGAAGGTCGGTGGTTCGAATCCCCACGACGGAGTGAGCTCCCGTTGCTCGGTCCCTGCTCCTGCCAACCTAGCAGTTTGAAAGCACACCAGTGCAAGTAGACGGCGTTTCCATGCGCTGCTCTGGCTTGCCAGAAGTGGCTTAGTCATGCTGGCCACATGACCGAGAAACTGTATGCCGGCTCCCTTGGCCAATAAAGTGAGATGAGCACCGCAACCCTAGAGTTGTCCGCGACTGGACCTAACGGTCAGGGATCGCTTTACCTTTACTATACAGGTAAAGTTGACTTCTGCTCTTCCTTTCTCGCATCCTGCTGCACATTGTTCCATTTGGGTTGCTTCAAGAAGTTTGACTGCAGAGAAAAATAGGTGATGGCACAGCAAGATCAGATGTGGTTAGCAGTTCCTAGATGGAGCTGGATAAAGCTTGTGGTTATGGCTAAAGCCTATAGGCCAAGTTCTGCACACAGCTCACGGTGTGTGTGTCCACAATGTGCTGGAGGGGAGGGTGTGATGTGCTTCCTGTATTTAGCCTTTGCTTTGGGAAGACAGACTTCGGCAAGGCCGGTTCATTGTCTCTCTTGGGACAGAAACCAGAGCGAAGGTGGATCTTGTGTCTCCAGCTGTGGATGTTCTTCCAGGGATACTGACTGAGCATGAAGTCTGCTGCTTTGGTGACAGGTTGGTGACCTCTCTGCCCACCTCAGATGGGAAACTTGCCGTCTATCTCACATTCACACTGCATCTCTCCTTTGTTCTTCACTTCCAGTCTGTCTCCAAATCCTCCTCGGGAGATCAGTCCATGCAGGTAAAGCAGATTTCCGTTCTTCTTTCACTCTTTGTGATAGGAGCCAACAGCTCTATGGGATGTAGGAGTGTCACGTTTTGCATGATTGGATGGATGGTGGCAAGCAGATTGAGGCTGAATCCTGACAAGACAGAAGTACTGTTTTGGGGGGACAGGGGGCAGGCAGGTGTGGGGGACTCCCTGGTCCTGAATGGGGTAACTGTGCCCCTGAAGGACCAGGTGCGCAGCCTGGGAGTCATTTTGGACTCACAGCTGTCCATGGAGGCGCAGGTCAATTCTGTGTCCAGGGCAGCTGTCTACCAGCTCCATCTGGTATGCAGGATGAGACCCTACCTGCCCACTGTCTGTCTCGCCAGAGTGGTGCATGCTCTGGTTATCTCCCACTTGGACTACTGCAGGGGTGGCCAACTCCCAAGAGACTGTGATCTACTCACAGAGTTAAAAACTGGCAGTGATCTACCCCCTTTTGGGGGGTTCAGGTCAAAGTTGTTGAGCTTTTTTTAGGAAGGAGGAAGGCCCATTTTGGGGGGTTGAGTTTTTTCAGGGAGGAGGTAAAATGTTGAGCTTTTTTTAGGGGAGCCACAGTTGTTCAGCTTCTTTGGGGGGAGCCAATGATCTACCAGTGATCTACCGCAGACGTCCAGTGATCTACCGGTAGATCACGATCTACCTGCTGGACATCCCTGGACTACCGCAATGACCTCTACATGGGGCTACCTTTGAAGGTGACCTGGAAACTGCAACTAATCCAGGATGCGACAGTCAGACTGGTGACTGGGAGTGGCCACCGAGACCATATAACACTGGTCTTGAAAGACCTACATTGGCTCCCAGTATGTTTCCAAGCACAATTCAAAGTGTTGGTGCTGACCTTTAAAGCCCTAAACGGCCTCAAAGGCCCAGTATACCTGAAGGAGCATCTCCACCCCCATCATTCTGCCCGGACACTGAGGTCCAGCTCCGACAGCCTTCTGGCAGTTCCCTCCTTTCAAGAAGTGAGGTTGCAGGGAACCAGGCAGAGGGCCTTCTCGGTGGTGGTGCCTGCCCTGTGGAACGCCCTCCCACCAAGGAAATAAACAACTATCTGACTTTTAGAAGACATCTGAAGGCAGCCCTGTTTAGGGAAGTTTTTAATGTTTGATGTTTTATTGTGTTTTTAATATTCTATTTGGGAGCCGCCCAGAGTGGCTGGGGAAACCCAGCCAGATGGGCGGGGTAAAATATTATTATTATTATTATTATTATTATTATTATTATTATTATTATTATATCCCTTAACTGTGGCAAAGAGTACCTCCTGGGAGAAAGAGGCACTGGAGGCATGAACTATGGGAAAGTTATGGGCTGGATTACCGTAAGTGGACAATTTCAGACCAAGATTATGGTCCCTGGCATTGTAGCAACAGTAACACTGGTGAGCTGCAGTTTCAGGAGAAAAATAAAGCAATCTATATCTCATGTATACTGTTCCAAAGCTTCTCCTGCAGGGGAGGTGAAATTATTTTGAAATCACGCCTTGAAATGAACCTGAAGCTGCTTCAGAGGGGCCCCTGAACACACCACTAGGTTGGCTGCCTCTTGGAGAAAAAGATGGCCGGGGGGAGGGGAGGACGTTTTATCCTTTCCCCCACCCTGAAACTCCTCCCTTCCCTACAAATCCTGAACAGGACAAGGAGGCTCCTATTGCAGGAAGAACACAACTATTAACTCCTAGGCATACACTGCAACATTTTGTTGCAGACCCAGCCTGGTCTCCTCCCCTGCCAAACTTGGGCGGTCTTACGTTTTGCAGTTTGAAGGGAAATGGGACATCCCCAGATAAGGCTCGCTTCTTATTCCTTATGTATTTATTTGCTTCTCAGACCTCCTCCGTCCCCCGTTCTTCTCTGTGTCCCCAAAGCCTTACACCTACAGCAGTGGTGAGTTTGTGAGCCTCACATGCTCTGCTCCTGAAAACCTTCACATGTGGAGGGTTCTCTTTCGGAGGGACCAATCGTTGGTGCATGACTACAGGCCCCCTTCTCCTCTGGCCTCCTTCACGTACACGAGGCGCTTGTTTCCTCAAGAGAGCGGGGATTACTTCTGCACATACCGAGCTGTGGAATTGAGCCAGGACATCTCATCCCCAGAAAAGCAGCAGGATCAGGATTTCAGTGATGGGTGGGGCCTTTAAAAATGCGTAGTTCTCTTGGAAGGCGAAGGCTGCCCTAGAATGTCCCAGGTTCAATCCCCGTTGTCTCCTGGTAGGTCTGGGAAACACTCCTGCCTGAGAACCTGGAGTGAGATGCTTCCAGTCAGTGTAGACAGTGCAGAGATAGCTCAACCACTGGTCTGATGTGGTTATAAGGCAGCGGGTGACATTCTTAGATGCCAGGGTTACCTCGGAAGTGGGAACCTTTTTGATATTGGCTCAGACTGCAATGTGGGCCTGTCTTTGTTTCTTGGATGATGATGGCGCGGTAACCCTTATCCAAGCATGATTACTACTCATGAGTAAGAAACCATGCAAGGGGCCTGGGGGCATGCTGGAAAGCTCTGACACATCACCCTCATACTATTTACTTTTTTATAATAAGTTTTATTGGTTTTATAACTTGGTCTCACATTCACAGAAAAAATCAAATAAAAAAATACAGAATTCTCGGACTTCCATCCTCCCTTTTGTGGAGTCCACAAATAACCATTTCCACTGCAAATCATATTATCCATAAAACTCTATTTTCTCCTATACAGTGGTACCTCGGGTTAAGTACATAATTCATTCTGGAGGTCCGTTCTTAACCTGAAACTGTTCTTAACCTGAAGCACCACTTTAGCTAATGGGGCCTCCCGCTGCCACTGCGCCGCCAGAGCACGATTTCTGTTCTTATCCTGAAGCAAAGTTTCTTAACCTGAAGCGTTATTTCTGGGTTAGCGGAGTCTGTAACCTGAAGCGCCTGTATCCCGAGGTACTATTGTAGTACTTTTCACATTGCAAGTGTTATTTCAATTTTGATAATGTTTTTAACCGTTTACAGTGTTCTGCCAAATATATTACAAATGTTTTCCAGTCCTTATTTAAAAAATTATCGCCCAGAAAAGATATGGAACGCTTCACGAGTTTGCGTGTCATCCTTGCGCAGGGGCCATGCTAATCTCCTTACTGTTCCAATTTTAGTATATGTGCTGCTGAAGCAAGCACCACCCTCTTAAATGGGGAGCTTCTGCTATTGTACCAGTGAAGACTCCTAATGCGATTTAGGAGATGTGATGACTTACCGTACACATGACATGAGTAATACAGATCCCCAAACGGGGATCAAGAGTTTAGCCAGCTAACATTTACCTTCCCGGACACTCCACATTCCCCTGAATCTTGTGCAACACATGCTCCTGATCATGAACCCACGACTCTCTGTTGACAAACCTGCCTGGATGAACCCGGTTTAGTTATGGCTGGCCCCTTAAAACCTGTGAGCCACAGACTCCAAATCACTTAGCCATTGTACTCATTTTCCTTTACGGACAGCTCCTGTAGATCTTCCTCCTGCCCCGGTGCTGACAGTGGATCCTCCGTCTGGAGTGGTGAACGCAGGGGAAATCCTGCGCCTCACTTGCTCGGCCATTGGCAGCGACGCAGAGCAAAGATTCCATTTCTACAAGGATAGAGTCAAGATTTCCTCCAGCAGTGAAGAGTCTCTGACAGACTCAGGAGAACCCAGGAATGCCTTCTCCAATGCCTCTGCAAACGTCCTGGTCCCTGTCACAGCCAGCATCCACGCTGGGGGATTTGCTTGCAGGTATGAGCAGAAACTGAGCAACCGATGGATCATTTCTCCCTGGAGCCAAACGGTGAATGTCACAGGTGAGCCATGCCCCACTGGGAACACAGAGCCCACCTCAGAAGTGGGACGGTCCTCTCATGGGTATTGTGTTTGAACTCCAAGACTGAAGGGTGGAGGGAAAAGAGCAAGGGGTGGGAATAAAGCCATTCTTTGCTGCCTGCGACTTCCCAGCTCTCAGCCTCCTCCTCCTGGGATTCGTCCAAATGAGCTCTGGGCCTCGCATTCCAACACTCTTCTCATTTGGAAAAGCATTGTGGCCGTAATCGCAATATTATGACTCACATTACAAGCCGCGATGGCAACGCTCTGCTTCCACAGTTGAAGGCAATGTTGCTGGAAGCCACGGGAGGCGAGAGAGCTGTTGTGCTTGAATTCTGCTTGCAGGTTTCCTGTTGGGGCATGGGCATCTCGTTGGCCACTGTGAGAATGGGATGGCCATTGGCTGATTTAGCAGGCTCCTCTTACATCCTTCTTTCCTTCCTTCCTTCCTTCCTTTCCTACTTACTTACTTACTTATATTTTGACAAAGTAATAATCATAAATAAATACGAATAAAAATGTGCACCCCACCACCGAGGCCATTCCATCATAACTATCCAGCCTCCCAAAATTTCAACACCTCTTGCAATGGTTTGACCCCTTTCCGTTTTAACAGTACAAATTCTGCAAACACCCTCCATATCTGCTCAAAATCATCCCTCCTGCGTATTCCGCGTCTTACCTTAATGGCACATGTTAATTTATAATTCATAGCTATATCCCACACCTCCTTATACCATTCTTCCCTTTTATGTTCCTCCTGCCCCTTCCACTTCCTAGCTATAATAATTCATGCAGCTGTTAATAAATTTGTGAGCAAGTCCTTCATAGCCTGCGAACCGTCGACCCCATCGTAAATCGATAATAATGCTACCTCTGGACTTCTGATCAGTTTTAACCCAGTGATTTATGTTATCCCCTTAAACACCCTTTGCCAAATTTCTTTTTAATATATTTCCTTATGGTGTCTTTAAAGACTAGCTTTCAACATTGTGTTGAATTTTCAGGAGGAAGCCTGTTAGTGTTTTTCTAAGGACATACTCATCCCTGCTCCTTTATTTTTTGTCCTCACAGCTCAGTTGCCAAATTCACCTGCTCCATCAATGAGGCATGCATGGTGGGCTAGTCTACTTCTGATGCCAGTGGCCCTGTTCGCTTACTGTTGTTGGAGAAAGAAAGGCCATAAGTGATGGGACCTTGGGACCATGCAGCTTAATTCCCAGAAGAAGAGCCTGCCTCCTGTTGGACCTCGTTCTATAGATTAACTGTGCACTGCTGTTATATAATCTTATAATAATAGATAACAAAGATGACAATACACTGTTATGAGTTTGAGCGACCAGTCTGGATGATACCCTGCGACTCTTCCAAACCTATGGTACTTTGTGCAGGCGAAAATCTGTAAGTGGAAACCAGCCCGCTTTGTTAAGTTAATGACTTCGGCTGGCTAGTTAATTACCACAATTTAGCATAATGAAAGAAGTTGCTCTGTGTCATGGAATAGATGGGTCAGCCGTTCTTCCAGTTCCTCACCTACCTACAAAGGAGAACAATAGGCAGAGTTGTGTGAGATTTGGAAGCTGGAGAGAGAGTAGAGATGAAAAGGCTGGTGGGGGAGCAGAAAAATGGGGGGGGGACACTTTTCATTTTTTTCTGGGGGTTTTCCAGGCCTTCCCATCTCTAAGAGAGAGAGATGTTTGCTCTGGGTTTGGGGGCTATCCTGGAAAGCTAAAGGGGAAGCAAGATCTACGAGGATGTCAATGCTATGTTACCTTCCATCCTATGCTCTGGTTGTTCATGTGTGTAAATAAAACCATATACCCTAGAGACACCACAGTCTCTGCTGATCTTTATTCCAAGGAAACTGAGCCCTGGATCATTGCAGGAATTTGTGGAGTCTCTCACAGATCAGAGATTAGGATGGTGCATAACCATACTTTTAACTTTTCACTCCTTTTCTCTTTCTTTATAGTTCTTTTTGCCCTGGACACATCAAAATATCAGCTAGCATCTGAGCCAAAGGAAAGCAAGGAGGAAACAAGTCAATACATGTTAGGGTTGTCGGTGCCCCAAATGACAGACCTTCGGGTCAAAGTAAGTAGAAAGGTTTAGGTTTGCATTTTGCTTCCATCTGAGCTCGGGAATTGAGTCCATCCTCTTATTGAAACCAGTTTTATGTGTCAGGATATCTTCTAAAGGAGCTTAGAAATTGTAATGGTTGGTTTTCCATCCAGGTGACAGAGACAAGTACAGTCATACCTCTGGTTGCGAACGGGATCCGTTCCGGAGCCCCGTTCGCAACATGAGCAGTGCGCAACCTGAAGCGCCGCGTCTGCACATGTGCGCGATGCGATTCAGCGCTTCTGTGCATGTGCAAACTGCCAAACCCGGAAGTAACCCATTCCAGTATTTCCAGGTTCGGAGCGTTTGTATCCCGTGACGAACGCAACCCGCAGCAATCGTATCTAGAGGTATGACTGTAAACAAGTGTGTAGCTGTCCTTACAGAATTGGCTACCGCAAGGAGTGGGGAAATAATAATAATAATAATAATAATAATAATAATAATAATAATTTTATTTATACCCCTCCCACTGGCTTCCAACAGAA
Source organism: Lacerta viridis (assembly GCA_900245905.1). Classification (NCBI taxonomy): domain Eukaryota; kingdom Metazoa; phylum Chordata; class Lepidosauria; order Squamata; family Lacertidae; genus Lacerta; species Lacerta viridis. The sequence goes on along the minus strand of OFHU01001826.1, from coordinate 49,092 downwards.
TGTTAAAATACAATAATCTATTAAACATTAAAAGCTTCCCTAAACAGGGCTGCTTTCAGATGTCTCCTAAAAGTCTGGTAGTTGGTTTTCTCTTTGACATCTGGTGGGAGGGTGTTCCACAGGGCGGGTGCCACTACTGAGAAGGCCCTCTGCCTGGTTCCCTGTAACTTGGCTTCTCGCAGCAAGGGAACTGCCAGAAAGCCCTCGGCGCTGGACCACAGAACGATGGGGGTGGAGACACTCCTTCAGGTATACTGGACTGAGGCCATTTAGGGATGGCCACTTGAATGGAAACAAACAAACAAAAAACAACCTCATGAACCTCTTGTGGCTATAACTGCTAAATTGGCCATCCATGAACAGAGGAACACAAGAAGCTCCTTTATACCGAGTCAGGCGATTGGTCAGTCTAGCTCAGTATTATCTGCATTGAGTGGCAGTGGCTCTTGAGGGTTTCAGACTGGAGTCTACCTGAAGGTACACTGAGGAATCAAACCTGGGAGCTGCTGTATGCAGGGCAGATACCTTGCCGCTCAACTACAGCCCTTATCCCCCACCCCACAAATTAAGGTAAGGCCAAAAAAAAGGTAAAGGACCCCTGGACAGTTAAGTCCAGTCAAAGGCGACTGTGGGGTTGCATCGCTCATCTCGCTTTCAGGCCAAGAGAGCCGGCGTTTGTCCACAGACAGCTTTCCAGGTCATGTGGCCAGCAGGACTAAACCGCTTCTGGCACAACGGAAACACCTTGACAAGTCCCAGAGCGCATGGAAACACTGTTTACCTTCCTGCCACAGCGGTCCCTATTTATCTACTTGCACTGGCGTGCTTTCAAACTGCTAGGTTGGCAGGAGCTGGGACAGAGCAACAGGCAAGCCCAAGAGCGGGCATCCCCAAAATCGGCCCTCCAGATGTTTTGGGACTACAATTCCCATCATCCCTGACCACTGGTCCTGTTAGCTAGGGATGATGGGATTTGTAGTCCCAAAACATCTGATGGGCCGAGTTTGGGGGTGCCTGCCCAAGAGGCTCAGTGGTTTAGACCACAGCGCCACCCGTGTCCTTTCCAAACTACCAGACTACTGGTGATAAACAAAAAAGGGGATGGTTACCTGACAGCTTGTGAGAGTCCCAGATACATCTGTCAGGCCGATGTCAGAAACAGAAAACAAAACTTATGAACTGATACAGCCACATCAGTTGTGGCTGCTCGCCACAATGGCTGTTGTCTGCCTCCGCAGCTGGAGGCAGCAATGCTTCTGAGTACCAGTTGCTAGAAACTACAATAGTACCTCAGGTTACAGATGCTTCAGGTTACAGACTCCGCTAACCCAGAAATAATGCTTCAGGTTAAGAACTTTGCTTCAGGATAAGAACAGAAATTGTGCTCTGGCGGCGCAGCGGCAGCGGGAGGCCCCATTAGCTAAAGTGGTGCTTCAGGTTAAGAACAGTTTCAGGTTAAGAACAGACCTCCAGAACGAATTAAGTTCTTAACCCGAGGTACCGCTGTACAGGAGGGGAGAGTTTTGCTCAGATGCTGCTCGTGGGTTTCCCACAGGCATCTGGTTGGCCACTGTGAGAACAGGATGTTGGACTAGATGGGCCACTGGCCTAGCCCTGCAAGTCTATTATTATTATTATTATTGTTATTATTATTATTATTATTATTATTATTATTTCATTTATTTGTATACTGCCCTACATCCATAGATCGCAGGGCAGTCTACAACATAAAACTACAATATAAAATAACACAAAATGCATGCTGAAAATAAGAAACCAATAACCCCACTAACACATTTAAAAGGGCATTGGGTGTCAATAAGCCAAAGGCCTGGTTAAAGAGGAACCTTTTTTGCCTGGCGCCTAAAGGCAGGGCTGTCTTAAGCATATGTGGCACCGGGGTGCAAAGATCCACCCTGCGTCCCCGTCGCCCCGGTTGCCCAGCCCCAGGCACACAGGAGGGCAGAGCTGTCCGGCCACCTCAGCATCTCTCTGGCTCAGTCGCCCCTGAACTCGTGGTGCAGAGCTGCCCACAGCAGAAGAGCCCACCGTGGCACTCCGACCAATGGGTGGGCTCTTCCCCAGACTCAATTCTCGGGCCTGGACCCCTGAGAACCTGGCGCCCAGGTGCTGCACACCCCTAGCACCTATGGGTAAGACGGCCCTGCCTAAAGGTGTATATTCTTAAGTCCTTATGTGTGTGCCAGAAATTATTTTGCTGGTCATCCCACTGAAGTATATTTTGCAGAGATCCCTGGGGGGTATACTGGGAAAGTGGGTTGTAACCCCGCTCCAAAATGAGGGAGAGAAATCTCCTTCTCAATGGGCTGCTCCTGAGCCGTTTCTGCTTTCTGGCCTGAGCCGTGAATCATCCTCGGTTTCCCTCTCCGTCCTCAGAGCTCAGACGTCACCTATGTCACCATTGCCTCCCCATCGGCGGTGACTCCCTCTGAACCAACGCTGAAGGACGATCCCATCTCGGCAAAAGACGAAGAGGTCCTCTGCAGCGATCTTCTCTTCCATTCTCAACAAAGACGCCAAGAGGCTGTGCAGTAAAGAGATGCCCCAGAAGTGGAGAGGGCAGGTCCCGTGTGAAGCAATGGATGGATTTGTCCCTTTCACTTTCTCCTTTCCCCACTCTCATTTCTCCACACTGACACATCAGTTTGTGATTTATTTATTTTTTAATTCTCATAAAAACTCAGCAGCGTCTTAGAGGGAATATCTCCTAGCATACATACTTGCCTATGCAATTTTGCTTTCTCTGCACATCCTTGCAAAGCAATTTCCCCCGATCGAAATGTGTCCCTGCATGCTATTTTCACCAATATATGCACGCACTTTACCCTAAGTGTGCATTTTTCGTACACGTTGCTCAGCTGGAGAACTGCAAAATTAGTGTGAATTTCGAAGACGGTCTCTTTTTCTGTTCTTTTTTGTATATGGTTTTTATTACGTTCTCTGTTTTACAATTTAAAATACTCATTTTACATCCTTAAGATATCAATGACTTCCCTTCTTCTCTTTCCATGGTTCATTTTACATATCATAAATCCCTGCATATTTTACAAAAACTATACCATTCAGTATTCCATTATTGCATCCATCAAAACTTGTTTACACTGTTGAATTTATCTTAATGCCAGAGTTTTCAGGTATACCTAATTATTTCCCATATATTCAATAAACGTTTTCCAATCTTCTCTAAACGTATGTTCTTCTTGTTCTCTTAGTCAATATGTTAAGTCTGCAAGTTGTGCATATTCTGTCAGCTTAAGTTGCCATTCTTCTTTAGTTGGAACCTGGCTCATTTTCCATTATTGGGCTAATAAAACACGGGCTGCAGTAGTGGCATACATAAATAACCTTTTTTGACAGTCTGAATTATCTCCAACAGAAAGGATTCTGTTTGGGGGAGTGGGAGTACTTTTATTTTTAATTTTTTTCCAATTTGTTATGGATCATTTCCCAGTACTCTTTTACCCTTTACAAGTTCCACATTGAAAGAACGTTCCTTCCACCTCTTTGCATCTCCAGCACTTATCTGATTCTGTCTTATACATCTTAGCAACCCTAAAAGGTAAAGGATCTCTGACAGTTAAGTCCAGTCGCGAATGACTCTGGGGTTGCGGCGCTCATCTCGCTTTACAGGCCGAGGGAGCTGACGTTTGTCCGCAGACAGTTTTTCCGGGTCATGTGGCCAGCATGACTAAGCCGCTTCTGGCGAAACCAGAACAGCGCACGTTTACCTTCCAGCCAGAGCGATACCTATTTATTTACTAGAACGGTTTCAGGATAAGAACGGTCCTCCAGAACGAATTAAGTTCTTAACCCGAGGTACCACTGTATTATCAAAAAAGGACAGGAATTCCTATGAATTATGACATGTCAGGGAAGTACTGTGTATATTGGGTGTCACTGTGGAGACAAGCTGCCCAGAAGCAGCCTCTTCTCCATAGCTGATGGGCAAAACCCCAACCATTCCTTTGAAAGATGATGCAAGAGGGGGAGCAGCAGCCTGATATTACTAGCAGGGATCTGCGGAGGGAGCTGTGGTTTTGTTTTGTTTTTCTGAGAAGAGAGGAATCTGGGGAAGTGGCCACTGTGGTCTACCAAGTGAGGGAGTGCTGTTTTTTCCCTGCACAGCCACACAGAGGAAGAGCCCCCAGGGTCAAAGCCTGCCGTTCTCTCCAGTTTAAATCAAACCTCACACACAGCAAGGGGAGAATCTGTCCGTGTTGACAGTGGCGGACTTTGGGAGAAGTGCTGTGCGTTTGGCATGCTTTAAACACGCGACCGCTGGAAGGAGTTAGAGAAATCGCCCCTTCCGGTGTGTGCTCTTCACATAGAGGGTGGCAGGTGAAATGGGCGCACAAAGCAGGCATGATGCCGCCTTCTGAAACCTCCCTCTTCCCCCCAAGAACAGCCAGCTTTGCAGGTTCTGCAGAGCAGCTTACTAGCTGCAAGGCATTCTGGGAAACTTTGATGTCTGGCAAGCGGCAGCAACACCTCTCACCGACCGTCACATCTCTGAGAGCCTCTTCCTTCCCTTTGCCCTTGGTGAGATGCAAAAAGTGCATTCGGGTGCTCGGCCAGTTGCAGATGTTAATATCGCACAGTTTAAAGGCGGTTGGAGGATGGATGGAGGCTAACAGATTGAGGTTGAATCCTGACAAGACAGAAGTACTGTTTTTGGGGGACAGGGGGCAGGCGGGTGTGGGGGACTCCCTGGTCCTGAATGGGGTAACTGTGCCCCTGAAGGACCAGGTGCGCAGCCTGGGAGTCATTTTGGACTCACAGCTGTCCATGGAGGCGCAGGTTAATTCTGTGTCCAGGGCAGCTGTCTACCAGCTCCATCTGGTACGCAGGCTGAGACCCTACCTGCCCGCAGACTGTCTCGAGTGGAGTGGTGCATGCCTAGTTACTGCAACTGCGCGCTCTATGTGGGGCTACCTTTGAAGGGAAAAACTGCAATTAATCCAGAATGCGGCAGCTAGACTGGTGACTGGGAGTGGCTGCCAAGACATAACACCGGTCCTGAAAGACCTACATTGGCTCCCAGTACGTTTCCGAGCACAATTCAAAGTGTTGGTGCTGACCTTTAAAGCCCTAAACAGCCTCGGTCCTGTATACCTGAAGGAGCGTCTCCACCCCCATCGTTCAGCCGGACACTGAGATCCAGCGCCGAGGGCCTTCTGGCGGTTCCCTCACTGCGAGAAGCAAAGCTACAGGGAACCAGGCAGAGGGCCTTCTCGGTAGTGGCGCCCGCCCTGTGGAACGCCCTCCCATCAGAGGTCAAGGAATAAACAACTACCTGACATTCAGAAAATACCTGAAGGCAGCCCTTTTAGGGAAGTTTTTAATCTGTGATATTTTAATGTATTTTAATATTTGTTGGAAGCCGCCCAGAGTGGCTGGGGAAATCCAGCCAGATGGGCGGGATACAAATATTATTATTATTATTATTATTATTATTATTATTAAGTGTTTAAGGAGGACTGAAGACCATTGATGGATTATCTATCAAAGTACCACCCATACAGGAAGTCTCCAGCAGGATTTGAAATATATATATTTTGGCCAAATTATTTTTATTAATTTTACAATAATACAATACTCATTTCCATTACATCTTCTCCTCTTATCTTATACATATTGGCTGTGGGCTGATGGGAGCTGGATCCCAAGATCATTGAGGGAGCCACAGGTTCCCCATCCTTTATCTAGGGGGAGGAACAGCAGCTAACTGGGCAAGTCCTGCCGCTTACAGGAAAAAGCCCTTGGGCAATGGGGCAAAGTATTTTAGACAGATAAATTATTGAGGAAAGAGCTGCAGAAAGTGAGCCAAGCCGTATGCTGGAGTAGGCAGGGGAAGGCAAAACACTGCCCTCTTCCCTGAGCCCCTTCCACCCCATCTCCCTGGTCGTAAATTCCCATCTGAATATTTATTATTATTACTAGCTGCCCGGCCACGCGTTGCTGTGGGGTTTTTTTTTTGGTTTTTTGCTTTTTAAAATTCTGACCCCAAAAGTATTCTGGAAGCTCCTGTTTTCATTCTTCCCTGTCCCTGTAGAGTAGGGGTCAGCAAGGGGCCGGGCCGGTGGTATTGATCACTTGGGACTGTGTGTGTTCATCATGCGAAGTTGCGGCGGCCATTTTAAGTGAGGGCACTGGCCACTTTATGGAGGCCTACTGCGGGCCTTGCTCTGGTTTTTTTTACTGTAAAAGCGCAACCCACCCCCCTCCTCACAATTAACTGGCCCCATGCTCTACACCATTAAAAAGAGCATTCTCCCCCACCCCAGCGACAAAATCCCCTCAGAGCCGGTCTTACTGCGACCTCTCAGGCAGCCTTGGGCTTATTTCGCCCCTCTCTTCCGCAACTGCCCTGCCTCCTGCTCCGTCTTTTTCCCACATTTCCACTAAGCAGTTTGTGTCAGAAAGTCCTTGGGTGCTTACAGATGGCAGTTATAAAATGGTGGACGGGGTTTTCTTTTTGGCGCAGGTCTGATGACGTCAACAGGCAATCCGCCTTTCTATTGGATGCTGTTGGAGTCTTCAGTTCTGTTGCTGGTGACACGTAATGTGTGCGCCAATTTTTTTGCCTTTATTCTATATTTTAGGCATGACAGGTGTGGTTTTTTAAAATTTTTATTATGCTAGATCCTTCCTCGATGGTCATGTTACGCTTTGTCCTAATTTGATGCTGTTTGGTGCAGCGGTTACGGAGCAAGGTGGTGTCGCGACGCAATGGGAATATATATATATATATATATATATATATATATTATAATTATATATTTATTGTATAACCTAGCCAATGCTTGGCCAGTGCTTTACGCTATAATATATATGATACGTGTATGTACCCTTACTATCTTCACGAATACCATCTATGATCAGCCATATATATCTGGTATTCGTACTATTCATTCAAACATGCCCCGGGTTAATTTTGGTTTTGCTTTCTTATATTCATTAAATTCCCACACAACTTTTCTTTCTTCGATGTCATACTTCTGCCCCACTATTCAACCCTTTTCTCTTCACGAAGTCATTCTAAACTCAGCCAGATGTTTACCCTTGGACCTTGCTTTTTAAAATATTCATTCAAACATTCCCACTCCTTTTTCACTAAACTTTTTGGTTTATGTCTTACTATATCTGTCAATTTGGCTAACTCCAAATATTCACATAATTTACACAACCATTCTTCCTATCTGAATATTTCCATCTCCCCGATGGCTCATTCTTCTTCAGAATCTCTGCTCTCTTCTTGGCCTGAAGGGGAATGTTGTTGTAGAGACCTTCCTCCTGGTCGTCTGCCAGTTTGGCTCCGTTCTCCATCCTTGATGGCGATATTGGGGACTGAGGCAGAGCAGGGGGCGGCAAGGCAGTGAAAGGCATCTGAGTCCTGAGAAAGCAGAAGGAAATTGAGGGATACGTTCAAAGAATGATGATCCCCCAAGGCTGTTGGGAGCAAATTGAGCATTCGCATCATCCAGTTTTGACAGCAGCCAGCTGGACACCCCTGGGCAACTCACAAACAGGCCGTCCTTTTTTTCTTATCTCCAGTGCACAGCAATTCAGAGGTAGACTGCTCCTGCACAATGAAGATCTACTTAGCTGTCACGACTAAAATGTTTTGGCGGAATATTCTTCACGAATGTACCTATTTTCAAGAGGCATCTAAACCACATCCTGTGGCAGCTAACTCCATTGCTTAGTTTCCATTTCCTTAAATAGAAATTTGGGGGGGAGGGAGCCAGTTATTGTATTGTCAAAGGTTTCAGGGAGGAAGTCGTGATGGTTTAAATATGAAAGACAGGAAGAATCTCCCAAACCCAGGCATGAATGGAGGGGGAAATAACCTGGCTAAACTATTTTATTTTATTTTTAAACGTTTCCATCCCAGTTTTTTACACAGAATACACACAGCAGCTCACGGCAAAGGTGAACAGCCAAGTAACTCAACAAATCCCTCTCCTGTAAGAAGTCCAAACTCCCATCAAGCCATGTGTCTGAGGACAGAACCTCCAGGGTCCAGAATAGACGTTAGAATCATAGAATCATAGAGTTGGAAGGGACCCCCAAGGGTCATCTAGCCCAACCTCCGGCAATGCAGGAATCCTGCTCTGCTCCCTTCGCCCCTTCTGCCCCCACCTTTCCCTGTCCACTGGCTCTGTCACTGTCCCAGCCACACCACCCCTTACAGACCTCTTCCCTTCTCTCCAACATGCCAATCATTTCCCCCTCCTTATTCAGGTAGGTAGCCGTGTTGGTCTGACGCAGTAGAAATATATATAAAAAAAAAAATTCCTTCCAGTAGCACCTTAGAGACCAACTAAGTTTGTTCTTGGTATGAGCTTTCGTGTGCATGCACACTTCTTCAGATACACTGAAACAGAAGTCACCAGACCCTTATAATATAGTGAGAGGGTGGGGAAAGGTATTACTCAGAAGGGTGGTGGGAATGGGGGATTAGCTGATAGGTGTGGTAAAACTGTTGACCTAAGGGGGTTGGACTAGAGACTAGATCAGGGGTCCCCAAACTAAGGCCCGGGAGCCGGATGCGGCCCAATCGCCTTCTAAATCGGCCCGCGGACGGTCCGGGAATCAGCGTGTTTTTACATTTATGTGTGTCCTTTTATTTAAAATGCATCTCTGGGTTATTTGTGGGGCCTGCCTGGTGTTTTTACATGAGTAGAATGTGTGCTTTTATTTAAAATGCATCTCTGGGTTATTTGTGGGGCATAGGAATTGTTCATATTTTTTTTCAAAATATAGTCCGGCCCCCCACAAGGTCTGAGGGACAGTGGACCGGCCCCCTGCTGAAAAAAGTTTGCTGAACCCTGGACTAGATGATCCACCGGGTCCCTTCCAACTCTACAATTCTATGATTCTTCCTGTGGGATCTCTTGCTCCTTTTCCTGCCGGGGACACACCCCTCTGCCTGTTCCTCCAGTCATCTTTCATCCTTTTCTCTCCCAGCCAATGGGACGCTGTCCCTCTCTTGACTCTGATAAGTCTCTCCTGCATTTCCAGGTTGCCAGGCTGTCTGTGTTCTGTGTTCAAGTCTGTGTTCAAGTTTTTCCTCCCCTCCGGAAACTCCTTGCATGGTTTGTGGGTGCTCTTCACCTCCAACTACGTTCAAAACTTTAAGAACTGAACTGCTGCCTGAGGTGGTTCTTTCACTCCTCCCTTCTTCCTTGTGTGCCACGACCATTGATATTTTGGTCGGCCAGTCTAGGAACACTTTTTGGAAGAAATGTTTTAAATAAAATAAAAAACCCATGAAGATACACACACATCTCATCAGTGTTATACCAGCATTAGTTGCCATTACCTCTGAGGCTTCCTAGTGGCGCTGAACATTTCAAGGTACTCGGAATTTGCTTCTTCGTTGTTTTCCTGCTCGGATTTCAACGCTTCCAAAGTGGAAAGGAAGAGAGAAAAGAGAAGAACGACAGTGAGACAGGGCTGGTCCTGAAAACAAACCTCTTGTGGCTGGTAGTTGCACAGTACAGACACAAGCAGGGCTCCCTCCCACATCCTAACCACATCCAATACGAAGGAAAAACAAAATAAATGCTTGCTTTTAACCAACACTGCTTCCATGAGCACCACCCTCGCAACGCAGAGAAGAGCACCATCCCCTAATAGGAAATGATAGGAGAGGGCCACGATCCTCAGCATCACCTACCTCTCTTCCTTCTCGTGCAGTAAAAAGCAAGAGGGACCGTCAGGATCGCCAGTGGAATCGCCAAGCATGCATATAGCAGGGGTGGCGAAGAGGAATTTGGTGCCCAAACTGCAGAAAGGAAAGAAGGGGATTCGGTTGTTGGTATGAATAATGGGGGGGGGCCTCCATTGCAGCCATTGCCCTTGAAGGCACAGTAACAAAAATTCACTGGAGCAGGGTCGGAGCAAGGGGGCGTAGGGGGAGGGCCGCTCAGGGTACCCCTGCGATCAGCGTCTCCAAAGCAGAGCTGAAAACATCGCTTGGCCTGCGGCGGCGGCTGGCTTGCTTGCTCAGCTTGCCTTTCCAAAGAGACTTTGAAACATCGCCTTGGCGTTTCCCCTTGGCGGGCGGGGCTGGAGCTCAAGGCCGTCCGCCTGCTTTCCTTTTTTTAGGGCCATTCACTTTTGGGCTGGAGCGTGACACCCCTCCTCGCTGGCCCGCCCCTCGCCTCTGCCTAGGCTAGCGCCGAAAAAAGCCCTTTAAATAAAAGGGAAGGAAAGCAGCGGCCAGTCATGCGTCATGACGCATGACACATGCGCACTACGGAGCAACACCCCACCCCGGGGGGGTGCCCTAGGGTTTGGCGCCCAGGGTGGCCAGGCGGCTTCCTCTGCCACTGCACTGGAGTTAAAAACACAGTGATCATACAAACTAATATCACCATCAGTTTATAACGACTGTTTTTAATATAAAATAGGATTTGTTTTGTTTTGCAAATCAAAGTGCATGTGAAGACAGGCTCCAAATACAGTGGTGCCTCGCAAGACGAAATTAATTCGTTCCGCGAGTCGTTTCGTATTGCGAAAATTTTGTCTTGCGAAGCATGGTTTCCCATAGGAATGCATTGAAATTTAATTCCCATAGGAATGCATTGAAATTTTCGTCTTGCGAAGCACGACCATAGAAAAATTCGTCTTGCGAGTCACCTAAAAAATCACAAAACCCTTTCGTCCTAGCGAGTTTTTCGTTGCACGAGGCATTCGTCTTGCGAGGTACCACTGTAGTGGGTCCAACAGTCAAGAGGGCAGTTTCTGCATGTTGTTGTTGTTATTGTTGTTGTTGTTGAATTTATATGCCACCTTATACCCAGAGGTCTCAGGGTGGTTCACAGAAAAGATCACAACATACATAATCAGAATAAAAACACCAACCCAATAACATCCTCTCCCCCCAAAAGAGCCACATTTTAAAGGGTATCAGAAGAGTTTGGATTTGATATCCCGCTTTATCACTACGAAGAGTCTCAAAGCGGCTAACATTCTCCTTTCCCTTCCTCCCCCACAACAAACACTCTGTGAGGTGAGTGGGGCTGAGAGACTTCAGAGAAGTGTGACTAGCCCAAGGTCACCCAGCAGCTGCATGTGGAGGAGCGGGGAAGCGAACCCGGTTCACCAGATTACGAGTCCACCACTCTTAAACACTACACCACACAGGCTCTCAGATGTCAAACAGATCAACCGAAGGCCTGGTTAAAAAGGAACGTTTTGGCCTGGCGCTGAAAGGAAGGTGCCAGGCGAACTTCCCTGGGGAGAGCATTCCACAGACGGATGTACTGTAGAGAGAAGTGAGGGGCAGGTGGGGCTCATCAACCTGGGAAGAGGACTCTGACCCTCAACCTCCGCTGCCTTGCGGGATATCTTGAGGGGAAGAAAAGGCTCAGGAGGAAACCCTACACAAATCTGGAGTCCCTAAGGCAGTTGGATCTGGAGTCCCTGAGGCAGTTTGTACACCTCCTTCCGGCAACTCCTGCAGCCAAGCTGGTGCCAAACGTTACCCCATCAGCCAGGCCTATGGGGGGACTTTGAAGGCTGAAAGAACCCTAGTCACACTTCATGGGGAGAAGGAAATTAGAAGGCCACTTCTGACCTCTTTACCTATTTATCTACTTGCACTTTGACGTGCTTTCGAACTGCTAGGTTGGCAGGAGCAGGGACCGAGCAACGGGAGCTCACCCCGTCACAGGGATTCGAACCGCCGACCTTCTGTCCGTAAAGATCACCTGTGAGGTACACCTTCTGACTCCACGGAGAGACGATCCACCCCCTGCTCATTTTTTCCTCATACCTGCAGGCAAATTCCCCGGTGTGGTTGAGCTTAGCTTGCGGGATGTTTACAGACACCCCTGGGGAGGGACCCCCATGTTCTCCGGAGAACCGCAGAGACCCATCGCTGTCGGAGGTCATCTCAACACCGTCCCGGTAGAAATGGAACCTTTTCTCCACTCCGCCTCCTTTGGCCGAGGGAAGGAGCAACGGGTCTCCTTCGTTCACCACTCTGGACGGAGGATCCGTTTTCAGTACTGGAGGAGGAAGAGGATCTGGAGCAGCCAGTCACAAAGGAGAGGGGGTTAGGAGAGACCACAAGATGAGGAAAAGCTGTGGCTCTGTGGCAGAGCATCTATCTGCTTGTCCTAGATTCAATCCCTGGCATTTCCAGGTAGGGCTGAGAATTCCCCTCAGCCAGCAGCATGTGGGACGAGTTCCCATATGAGACGTACTCAAACCCTCTTCTGTAACTCAAAGCTACCTGCCTCCCGCCGGAGTGGTACTGCTATTTATCTACTTGCTGTATGTCTTTACTTTGAGGGAATCGTCTTACCAGAATAACTTAAGAGATCTAACAAATCTGAAGTAGCTGCTGTGTAGGGGGGATTACTCTGCTATATGAGTAAACAGGTGAGTTAGGAAGGATAAACTTTAATCAATATATCCTCTCCTGCTACCCACAACATTCCCACATGGACCGAGCAACGGGAGCTCACCCCAGATGGACGGGGGCACCCAAGGAGGGATTGTGGGTTTGGGGCGAACCTTGGACTGAACCTGACACAAAAAGCTCCAAGAAGATCAGCAAGCCCTGGGCTCTGTGGTTTAACTCACAGCGCCACCCACGTCCCTACATCCCTCTAAAACATCTCCCTGAATTCCTACTCATGAGTAATTTTTAAACTTCCCTTCCTCTCCCTTTGTTATTTCTCTCACATCCATGAGGGCAGGGACATGTTTCGGACATACCAATGTTATAGATTTGATGTTAGCGCCCTGAGCCCAGCTTCGGCCGGGGAGGGCAGGATATAAATAAAAGTTGATTACTATTATTATTATTATTATTATTATTATTATTATTATTATTGCATATACTGATGGTGTTGCAGAAACAAAACACTGAAGAAAAGAGGGGTGTGAAAAGGTGACTCATATGAAAACATCGAATAGGAAACCCTGCTTTTCAGCATGTATTTGGATTCTGTTAGGCACATTTTCTCGCCCAAAGTCTGCCTGGGCTCCTACTTGCCCTTTCCAAGAGACGTACCCCGAAAAAAGAGGCCTCACCCATCACTGCAATATGGATGGAGTCGCTGCTCTGCGATCGCAATCTCGACTGCATAACAATGTAGTCACAGGAATACTCGCCGCTGTCTTGGGGAGACAGACGCAGGGCATGTGTGAATGCCCCCCCAGAGGGCAGGTGCGTCTGGAAATATAGTGTCCATTGTTGACTGGAAAAGGTGACTCCGGACATGTTGTAGTGGTCGGGAGCAGAGCACGTGAGGTTTATCAGTTCGCCAGTTCTGTAGATGTCTTGTCTGGGGGACACAGAGAATCTGGGGGGAGGAGGGTGGCCTGAGAACAAAGGAGAGGAACACGGAGAAAGTTGGGGGGGTGGATCAGGAAATACACATAGGAAAATGTCAGGCCCCATGGACGGATCTGTCAGATTTGATTTCACTGTGTTTCTCATTATTCCAGTTCTCTGCATTTCTACAGGAATTCACAGTGCGGTTTTTAAGAAACTTCGTGAAAATCCACCAGCATTTAAGTGTGCCACTACTGCGGCCCGTGTTTCGTTAGCCCCAAAATGGAAAACGAGCGAGGCCCCAAACAAAGAAAAATGGCAAGTTAGGTTGCCAGAATACAGTGGTCCCTTGGTTCTCAAACGCCTTGGCACTTGGTTCTCAAACGCCTTGGCACTTCCTGCTTGGCAGGGGGTTGGACTGGATGGCCCTTGTGGTCTCTTCCAACTCTATGATTCTATGATTCAAACAACCTGGAACCCAAACACTGAAGACCCGGAAGTAAGTGTTCCGGTTTGCAAACTTTTCTCGGAAGCCGAATGTGCTCCGTTTTGAGTGCCACACTTCTGTTTTGAGTGTTACGCTGAGGTCTGTGTGGAACAAAGTCTTTGTGACTGTGTGGAATCCAGTTCAACTACTGATTGATTGATTGTGTGACTGCAGTACATTGTTATTGCTTTCATTTTATGGATCGATGGTCTCGTTAGATAGTAAAATTCATGTTAAATTGCTGTTTTAGGGGTTGTTTTTAAAAGTCTGGAACGGATTAATCCATTTTGCATTACTTTCTATGGGAAAGCGTGCCTTGGTTTTGGAACGCTTTGGTTTTGGAACGGACTTCCAGAACGGATTAAGTTTGAGAACCAAGGTGTCACTGTATGCACAACTCGCAGACTTAACATATAGAATAAGAGAACAAGAAGAACATATGTTTAAAGAAGATTGGAAAACATTTATTGAATATATGGGAAATAACTGTGTACAGCTGAAAACGCTGGCAGCATTAAGATAAATTCAACAGTGTAAATAAGTTTTGGTGGATGCAATAATGGAATACTGAATGGCATAGGTTTTTTTGTAAAATGTGCAGGGATTTCTGATATGTAAAATGAACCATGGTAAGAGAAGAAGGGAATTCATTGATATCTTAAGGATGTAAAATGAGTATTTTAAATTGCAAAACAGAACATTTAATAAAATTAGATAAATATATAGAAAATTCATCAACATCTTAGTGCAATTTTCTCCCAAAAAAACCACACATTTTTGTCTGCCGTTTGGACTAAAATACCAATTTTGGCAAGCAATTTCTGCTGACGTCCTGCACTTTTGTCTCATAAGGCCGCAGCCTACCCAATCTGCAATCACTCAGCCAGCGATCAAAAGGTTACCAGACATCCCCGTTTCCCGGGGACAGTCCCCGGATTTACAAATCAGTCCCCATACAAAATCCATTGAAGCTGAACAGTGTCCCCGGATTCATTGGGAAAAAAATCTGGTAACCTTAGAGTAACCCATACTGTGAACAGCCCAAACACTCTTCCTCGCAGCCAGGTATTCCACAGGTCAAGCAAACCGTTGCAGCACAAAGCACACACATTTGCTGGCTAGGAGTGCAGACCAGGCAAGGACCAAGATGGCGCCAAGCCAAGCCCTCCCTGTTTCTCTGTGGGTCTGAATTAGGGAACTTCTCGTTGAAATCCAAGCAAAATTGAGTTTGTCCCTGGTTAGGCCATTGGTCCAACTTGCTCAGTGTTCTCTACATGGACTGGGGCCTTCTCCATCCCTACCTAAGGGTGTCTCTCCATCCATGAGTCAAAATGTTTCCATACATCAATGGCAAGACAGTCCCTGGGTTGAGGGTTACAGTCGCATAGAAAAGGGAACACAAGGAAGCCGACATTATTAGCTGAACTATGAAGAGACTCCCATCTCTCAGGAGCCACACCAGCCACACTCTTCAAACAAGGCCAACACTATTGTGGTGTGTGTGGTTTCTGCAAACACTCAAAACGTAACCTCGACTTAACTGCTGCGCTGCTGTCCTTTCTGTTGTTATAAGAATTCAAAGGTCTCAGATATAAAATAAACGTTCATCAATGTACAAGGCAAACGCATGCATAAGGATATACAGGTGAAACTCGAAAAATTAGAATATCGTGGAAAAGTCCATTTATGTAAGCAATTGTTTTCATTAGCTACTGGAGTTTAATATATGAGATAGACTCATGACATGCAAATAATAATTATTTGCCCCGCCCATCTGATATGTCAAGCCTTTGCGGCTTCCAACAAAAATTACAAAAATAACACATTAAAAACTTCCCTTTGTGATGATTATGGCGCACAGCTGATGAAAACCCCAAAGTTGAAATTGTTAATTTGGGGTTCTCATCAGCTGTACGCCATAATCATCACAATTATAACAAATAAAGGCTTGACATATCTCGCTTTGCATGTCATGAGTCTATCTCATATATTAGTTTCACCTTTTAAGTTGAATTACTGAAAGAAACGAACCTTTCCACGATATTCTAATTTTTCGAGTTTCACCTGTAAACCACGTGTCTGAAATAGTACAGGAGAGCAATCCTGAAGCCATTTTGACTCTCCCAATGACCTCAAATATTCCTCCGCAGTAAGGGAGGCAAATGGGGAAAGACTTCCCATTGTCTTTTCGCTTGCAAATCCTGTCTTAAAGGCTCATAGGGTGAGCCTGTGACCTGGATTCAGGAACTAAAGTATTAACCATCACAAAAGAATGGCCAGGCTGCCCAGGTAATGCAATCAGTGACCATTATCAGGTATCCTGGCAGACAGGATTTCTGCTGTAGACTGCCTCCTTCTGTGATGTATGTATGATGTTTTGGGGGGTGGTCTTGGGCTACAGGGTGGGCAATTTCAAAAGTCTATATAAGAGCTTGTTCTGGGTTCCTCTCCTCCCTCCTGCGTGTGGGGAGTGGGGCACCCTGTTGCAACAGTTTAATAAAGATCAGGCTTACTAGCCGCTTTGCTTCTCAATATCTTCTGGTTGGCCTCTGTAATTTTCTCCTACCAATAGGGAACCCACCTAAGGACTCTATATGGGCTCTTGGATACCCCATAATGGAAAAGAAGCAGTTCCCTCTCCCCCCCCCTTATAACACTATCTTTGAACAATGCCTAGAGAGAACTAGACAGGGGAGAACTAGACAGTTGGTTCTGCTGAACTTCTTGGGGGCTTTCGATACCATCAACCATGGTATCCTCCTGGGCTGCCTTGCTGGGGTGGGACTTGGAGGCCCTGGTTTACAGTTGCTCTGTTCGTTCCTTCCTTCCTTCATGTCTTCCATGCTATTTAACATTTACATGAAACTGCTGGGAGAGGTTGTCCAGAGTTTGGGGGTTCGCTGTCATCAGTATGCTGATGACACCTGGTACAGTGGAACCCTGGGCTACGCACGCGATCCGTTCCGGGTCGCCATGCGTAACGCAGGTGGGCGTATCCTGAATGCACAAGAAAAAACCCAGAAAACCTGGATGTAGCATGATTTGAGCGCTTCTGCGCATGTGCGAAGTGCGCAGAAACTTTCTGCGCATCCGGGGGCGAGCGCGGATCGCGCACACTCCGGAATCGCTTCCTGGTTGCGGACGTTCTTAACCCGAACGTACACAACACGGAGCATGCACAACCCGGGGTGTGACTGTATATACGGTATATATATTATGAAAACAGCATACAAAAATGCATTATATTGGAGAAGATTCATCTGCAGAAATGTGTATGTTAGGCAAAATTGTATAAGAAATGTGTATAACACAAGAAATTCGCACTTTAAAGCTGATGGATTTTCACGAGGACTTAAAAACATTGGAAGCCGGATGTGAAAACAAGGGGAATTTGAGATTGGTAAAATAAAAAAACAAAAAACAAACCTGAAAATGGCAGATTTCCCCTCTCTCATACAACTTTAGGAGACATTTGGCAAGGAAATTAGATGTTTATGCTAACTATTTACTCTAATCTTTAAAAAAAAGAGTAACCCAACCTTGGGCGGTTGGGTTTATCCACCACTGTATATAATTTCTGTAATGGGCCAGTTCTATCAAGTTTATGCATCAAAACGAAATTCCACTACCAGCCTTTCAAATAAAGGCCTCTTTGTGTGAAAAAAAGACTTTTCCATTCACCTCCCCAACCCATTTTTCAGTTTTACTTCATTCCCACCCACACCCTCATTTCCGCCTCCCAGATTCTGGATTTAAATGTTCTTCTTGGTGTGGCAAGTTGGAAATTGTCATTTTGCAAGCAATTTTGGATTTAGTTATTTCACATTCAATTTCTGGATTATTCTTCCCCTTCTGTTTACAGACTTCTTATACAAGGATTTAAGAGTAGGAGTGGATGCAATTAGTGCATTATTTGCCTTAATTATACAGCAATAGAAATGAGCTTTTTAATCGGCCATTGAAATGGGGAAAAAATCAGAGATAACATCCCCCATCTGCCCCATAATTCATTCCATCCTATTTAAACTCATTCCACCATTCTCCAAGTTGACATTGCTAAGTACAGGATCTGTTTTGTTATTTTATTTTTCCTTTTCTTCACACACAGGGCGAATACCTTATCAAATTAAGATAGAGTGTACAAATGTTTAAATTCAGCTGTCTCAAAGCACTTGCAATCTCTATTATATTTGCAGAAAAGCAGTGGGGAAATGCAAATATGAACCCACCACCACCACCTTCTGACACCTTTTTCATACAGAATAAAGAAAGCTGGTTCTGAGCTTCAAACAATAATAACCTTAAAAATATATGCCAGTAACTTCTTTTGGTTTGCTCTGTGTTAATTTGAGTTAACGGGTTGTCTCCAATCTTAGTCACACGTGGAGAAGACCCACTGAAGGCAGTGGCCTGCAGCCTTGAATTTGCTGCCGCTATCGAGAGTCCCACCTTATTATTGCCAAGTTCCTTTCTCAGTTAGGAAGTTAGGAAGAGAGCAGAGAGAATTGTAGCAGATCCTTTACATCCCGGTCATCATCTGCTTGATTTACTTCCATCTGGACGTCGCTACAGGACTTCATATACAAAATCGGCCAGGCACAAGAATAGTTTTTTCCCTTGTGCCATTAAATTGTTAAATTCGTAGTTGTATAGCTGAAGGGGAGGTAAATTATGGGTGGGGTTTCTTTGCTTCTTTGTATTGTGAGAGGAACAGTGTCTGTATGTTTACATTGCAATGTAGCCGAAACAAATTCCAAGTATGTTGGAAAATGTACTTGGCCAATAATAAATTATTCCTATTCCTATTCCTATTCCTATTTCTTTTAGCAACTGAGGAATAGGCATAAATCCAAAAGGGGAAGAACATGCTCTGGAAAGCTCCACCTGTTGATTTCTACCTGTTTCAGAGCTGCTAAATGAGCAAGAGTTGTCTCAAATCATTTAAAACCGTGATTCCTAACTGCACCACCCATCAAAGACGGGCTGAAATTGTCATAGCAGGAACCAAAAGTCAACGTTACCTGCACAGGCCGGTGCCCAGAGGTGGGTCAGGAGAGAGGCTGGCAGGAAAGAAGAGAAGAGAAAAGGCATGAGGAACTGGGGAGGGGAGATATCGATGGATGGGGAGTTTTCCATCCGAGAGAGAGAGAGAAGGGAGAGGTCTCAAACCTGTCACCAAAGTCACAGATGCCATGCTCGGTCGGTGTTTCTTGAAAGCCACCCAGCTGGTTCCTGAGCTCATCTCTGCCTTCCGCCCAAAAAGAGGTTGCAAAGTAGACATACCCGATTTTATTATTTCCCAACCCAAAAGACCAAGCCAGGAAATGTACGGGCAGGTACACACCCATGCAGCACTATCGACCCCTGCACACATCTCAGCTCGGGGGCCTCGGAGACAGCCTAGATGTTGTTTAACACTGCCAAGCGCCGCTAACCACATCCAGCCCCTTGTGGCATTGCCTCCCTCAGCCACAAAAGCTTCTTCAGAATTGACAGCAGTGTGGGCCTAAGGAAGCAAGTACATGCAGCTGACTTGAAAAATTGAAAACCAACTTTTCACCTGGCATCATGCTGAGACATTGTGTGTGTGTGTGTGTGTGTGTGTGTGTGTGTGTGTGTGTGTCTTGTACTAGGCCTTGTTAACAAAGATGTGGAAAAAAAATAAGGGTGGGTTGGCTTTTGCTGTCCAACTCCCCCAAGGTCCCTGATCAGTCAGAGATGAATGGATGGAGGCAGGATGCAGTGAAAGCAAAGCAGGTCTTCATTTTTCTGTTGCGGCAGAGTTCCCTCCCCTCCTGGCAAGGAGGCAAGAGAGACCCCCAACCAGGGGCGTACACAGGATGAAAACTAGGGGGGGGCAAGCCATGGTCGCCCCCCCCCGGTTTCAGGAGCCGAATTACAGCGAGGGAGAGCCGCTTTAGAATTAGGCTACTGTCCTCCCCTCCCTGGCTCGCATGCTCAGCCCTCAGAGCGCAACAGGGTCCTAGCGCCTCCAGAGGGGCGCTGGAGGCGCGAAGGCACCAAGCCCCTGCTCCGCCTCACTTACCTCCCCGCTCTCCCCTCCCCGGACTCTCCCCGGACTCTGCTTCTAGGGGGGCAGCTGCCCCCCGCCCCCCCCTGGGTACGCCCATGCCCCCAACCAAGAAGAAACATCTCTTTTAAGGGTTTGTATTTTGGCACAGAGAAGAAACACACCCCCTCTACATTCAGGTAGGTAGCCATGTTGGTCTGATGCAGTCAAATATATATATAAATATATAAAGGTCGATTTTGAAAGCCATGAGGCAGGAGGGAAGGAAGTTGATAGGCTCTAAGGAGCCAAAGTGGTAAAGTGGATAATGATGATGTGAATATATAATATTAAATGGAAAATAAATTATATATATACTAGCTGTACCCGGCCATGCGTTACTGTGGCTCATTTAGTACTGGAGGGAGACCCCGTTTTCACCTGCCTCCCCACAGCTCCTCCCGTTGAATTCCCGCCTGCCTCCTCTCCGTCTTTCCCTCTTTTTGGCCTGCCTCCCCACAGCTTATCCCGTTGAATTCCCGCCTGCCTCCTCCCCGTCTTCCCCCCATTTTCGCCTGCCTCCCCACAGCTCCTCCTGTTGAATTCCCGCCTGCCTCCTCTCCGTCTTTCCCTCTTTTTGGCCTGCCTCCCCACAGCTTTCCCGTTGAATTCCCGCCTGCCTCCCCCCGTCTTCCCCCCATTTTCGCCTGCCTCCCCACAGCTTCTGTTGAATTCCGTGCCTCCTCTCCGTCTTTCCCATTTTCGCCTGCCTCCCCACAGCTTCTCCCGTTGGATTCCCGCCTGCCTCCTCTCCCAGCGGAAAGGCTCCATGGTCTTCCTCCCTCATAAACGGCTCTTCCACCCAAACTGCTGGCTCCGCCCCCCACTCACACGACCAATGAAATTACCGTGTGCTGATTTCGCGTCCAGTAGATGGCACTGTTTTTGCCCAAAATCAAGTTTTTACCTGTCACAGGTGTGACATTTATGTAATATTTTTACATAAAGACACTCCTGGATTGGAACGCAACGTTGTTTCAAAATTTCAAAGCAATCGGTCAAGGACTTTCTGAGATTTGAGGTATTGAACAAACGAACATTTACATTTTTATTTATATAGAAGATAGAGGAGGGCGGGTGGGTCCCAGTCTTGTCACTAAAGCCGCAAACTGGACTTCCAGAACAGATTAAGTTTGAGAACCAAGGTACCACTATATTAACAATGAACAGGGTTGATTGCAGTTCCCAGGCAGTCACCCTTCCAGGTCCTGGCCAGACCCAAACCTGCTTAGCTTCACCAAGGTAGTAATGTTTATTTGCCTTCAGACCATACCCTGCTGAGGATCAATCCACCAATTGGCTAGCAATGTAGGACCCAACTTGTCCAGAAACCTCCACAATCGTCTTCAATTTCTTCTTCTCTTGTTAGATGGAAAGAGAATCTCACTGTACAACAGACCCTCCTCTTCAACCGGCTGGAGCTCGTTCTCCATCACTGGTCCTGAGGAAGTTGCAGCAGAGCAAAAGGGGATGACAGGGCATAGGTGGTACCTGAGCCCTGTGAAAACAGAAGAAACTCAAATGTGCCATTTCTCACCAGTTAAACCAGAAAGGGCCCATTGAGAATGAAGCTTTTCTCCCACTTTTTAAAGCTTGTTTACAAATGCAAAGGGATTCCGTGTTAAATATATAAATGTGAATAAAACGTAATCTTTACATAGTTCTTGGCCTATGTTAAGGACTTAAAGAAGACAGGAACGCATTGCTAGTTTGTTTAGAGCAATGCGTTACTTTGTATTTGTCGACGTTTTATTTTGTAACTAGTTTAAGACAGTTTTGCAGTAAAACATTCTTGTGGTAAAGCTTATTTGTTTCTACTCTGCACAAGGTCCAGATCAAGGAATTTCACTCAAATAACAAACATTCGGCTCTCAGGAAATGTCTTCAAGGAACCCAGGAAATTGGAATTATTTGATATGGCGGGCCAAACAATGGCCAGCACCTTCTGATAATCAAGAAGTGCCCTGCTAAGTCAGCTCAAGGGCTGATCTAGCTCAGTTTTGTGCATTTTGCTTAACACCAGGTCACAGTCTGTATTCATATCCAATTACTCATAACCTTGGATGAGCAGTGACTGTGCACTGGCAAATATCCCCTTACAACAGGCATAGGCAAACTCCGGCCCATCAGATGTTTGGGACTACAAATCCCATCATCCCTAGCTAACAGGACCAGTGGTCAGGGATGATGGGAATTGTAGTCCCAAAACATCTGGAGGGCCGGAGTTTGCCTTTTCCTGCCTTACGACCATGCACCATTTAACACCAGGCACTCCGATGCCCCCTGGGAAGCTCACAAGCAGCTATGAAGAGGACAAACTTATATCTTGTCTTTGGACACAGAACTGCCAGCTGGTTCCCAGTGTTAATAACTTACCCCTTACCTGACTGAGTGTTGTCTGGGGCTCCAGTGTTCCAAGGTCACCTGGTCCCCCCTCCTCCTGTTCTTCTAGATTAGATTTCCCCCAACATTTCACTGCTTCCAAAGAAAGAGAGCATAATAGTGAAAATGTATATGTAATATTGCTACCCCTGCTGGCCGTTGCCTTGCAAAGTCACATCCATCCAAACCAGATCACCAGACAGCCTCTGCAAATCTCTCTCTCTCTCCCCCTCCCTCCCTTCCTCCCTCTCTCTCCATCAAAACAAGATTATCCACATTTACTTTCCAGGAACAGGTCCACGCTTAAAATCTCTGTGTCCAAGTCTGTGTGTTTTTGTTCCAGAGCTTTCCCTGTGAGAACTTGCTCTTTAGCACTCAATCGGAACAAACATCCATTTGAGTTTTCTGCAGGTAGCCATTTGCTCTGATTGAGATTTAAAGTTACAGGTAGGTAGCCGTGTTGGTCTGCCATAGTCAAAACAAAATAAAATAAAAAAATTCCTTCCAGTAGCACCTTAGAGACCAACTAAGTTTGTTCTTGGTATGAGCTTTCGTGTGCATGCACACTTCTTCAGGGGGTACAGGTAGGTAGCCGTGTTGGTCTGCCATAGTCAAAACAAAATAAAAAATAAATAAATTCCTTCCAGTAGCACCTTAGAGACCAACTAAGTTTGTTCTTGGTATGAGCTTTCGTGTGCATGCAGTGTATCTGAAGAAGTGTGCATGCACATGAAAGCTCATACCAAGAACAAACTTAGTTGGTCTCTAAGGTGCTACTGGAAGGAATTTTTTTATTTTATTTTATTTTTTTAAAGAACAGACTTCTGCAAGTAAAGCTCTGGGGCAAAGGAAGGGAAAAGGGGGCTAAGACACAGAGCTTTTAAGCACAGACCAGTGTCCAGAAAGAGCAGGACAGAGAGTGGGGAAGTGGGGAAAAGCCCCCAATAACAATTTCAGGCTATGAAATGCAAAGCGACCCCCATCGCTTACCACCAGTCTTTTTCCATCTGCAGTAAAAAGCGAGTGAAATCATCAGGATCACAAATGGGACAGCCAAACATGCATAGAGCAGTGATGGACCTGGTGATGGAGGGGGATCTGAGAAAAGGAAATCAGAAAGGATACGGGTTTAAAAAAAAATAAATCAGTCTTGTTCTTGAGGGCCCAAGTCAGGTAGGAAATATCACTTTCAGCAAATCATTAAGTTCTGAAAAGTCCTTTAAAATATCCCTCGCTGGAAAACAATATAAGCACAACCTCAGATACTCAATGCTTGACCAAATGAGAAGGGTCTCTTGGACAGTAACCGGGGTCAGACTTTTCCACTCTGTCACCCTATGAACTTTTCACATTTCCTGTTGACTGAGTGAGTAAAGTGCAGGAAATCTGCTCTGTTCACCACTCTAGGCAAAGGATTCACTGCTGGCATGAGAAAAAAAGGAATGGATTCTGGTAAGACTCATCCACAAAGGAGTACAAAAGCTTAAAGCGAATACAGTGGTACCTCGGGTTAAGAACTTAATTCGTTTTGGAGGTCCTTTCTTAACCTGAGGTACCACTTTAGCTAATGGGGCCTCCCGCTGCCGTTGCGCGATTTCTGTTCTCATCCTGAAGCAAAGTTCTTAACCCGAGGTACTATTTCTGGGTTAGCGGAGTCTGTAACCTGAAGCGTCTGTAACCCGAGGTACCACTTTAATAGACTGTGGTCTACTTGGTTTTTAACAGGAAGTCATATAACTGGGTCAAACAGCTTTATGAGAGTCATGGGTCTGAGATTAGTATCCTGATTTGTTGATTGCCAGTCCTGTGGTCAATTATGTTTCCTGATTTTTTTTTTTAAAAAAAATGAATCTAGAATCAGCCAGAGAACAATCTTCCCCCCGTCCTGTGGGATGTAAACACAGAGCAGCCAAACACAACACTCCTAGAGAGGACATGAAGGTAACTCAGTCCTCCAGGCTTAACTTCCTGTTTACCTGGACTGAGTTGCAGGAACCAGAAGTAGGTGTGGTCTTACCTGGGAGGAAGATCCCAAAGAAGACTGTCCATTTTGCCTCGTCCTTTGAAGAAGCAGGATGCTCTCTCAGCCTGCAGCTGAGAGAAGCAGAGGTGAAGCCTGTTCCCTTATGGAAGCAGCTTCACTGCATGTAAATACATTTATCTAAGTTTGTCTGCCTCTTTTTGCCTGTACTGTGACTCATGGATGTCTGTAAGTAAACTCTTTTTATATCTAATAATCAGTGCTGTATTGTATCTTTACTTTTAAGAGGGAACAAGGGGAATATACCAGGAATATAGCTGGCTTAAGCAAGCCTATGCAAACGTTTTCTGCTGTGTTTTAAAAGGGAATGTAAACTCTGCTAAGTTTGGAGCTTGCTCACACAAGCTGGGATTGAGATATATAAATAATATATACTCATCCACACTCCTAAACATTCCCACACGTCCCACCCCCAAAACTGGAGCTTGTGACCGGGCCTACAATATTGGTGGTGATTCTCAAATTCCCCCTGCAGTCATCATCTTTTGTTCACTCATTGATACATTTATGGAAAATCCAGATGGAGTTGTTGCCAAATTGTTATATCTCAGTGGTTTTTTTAAAAGATGATTTTTAAAATAATGGGGAAAATGCAGAATTTGCTCACCTTCCATTACTACAGAGATGATGTTGCTACGTGGAGACTGGATTTCCTTCTTTTCTAATCTGATGGAATATGCGCAGCTGTAGTTCCCGGCCGTATCTTCACCAACGCGCAAAGCTTTATGGGGAATCATCAACTGTTTACGGGGAAGCTCCTCAGATGTCTGACCTTGTAGCTCCTTGTAAAAGATGTACCCTGCCGCTTCCCGCCCATCAGGAACTGAGCAGAGCAAGGTAATCTGTTCTCCATGGGTGTAAACAGGATTCAGGGGGTTCAGGGAAAGGGTGGCAGGGAGTGGGAAATCTGGGGTTGGAAGGAAGGGGAAAAACAAACCAGTCAGCTGGGGGGAATAAATGGATGAAATGCTCTGCCATATAACCCCCATCATGAAGCTTCAATATGCTGATGACAACGTAGTGTGTGCACACTCAGAGGATGACCTCCAAACAATCCTAAATATCTTCGCAGAAGCTTACGAAAAGCTTGGCCTATCGCTCAACATCCAAAAAACCAAAGTGCTGCACCAACAAGCACAAAACAACCCCTCTGCAGTGCCACAAATCCAACTCAATGGTGTAACGTTGGAAAATGTTGATCACTTCTCCTACCTGGGCAGTTATCTTTCCACAAGGGCCGACATTGATGCCGAAATCCAGCATTGCCTGAGCTCTGCAAGTGTGGCTTTCTCCCGATTGAAGTGCAGAGTGTTTGAGGACCGGGACATTCGCAGGGAAACCAAAATGCTTGTTTACAAAGCTATTGTACTACCAACCTTACTGTATGCTTGTGAAACATGGACCACTTATAAACACCATCTCCAACTCTTCGAAAGAGTCCATCAATGGTATCTCTGAAAAAATTTTACATATCACTTGGGAAGACAGGCAAACTAATACCAGTGTACTGAAAGAAGCAAAGATCACCAGCATCAAAGCAATGATTCTTCAACATCAACTTCTTTGGACTGGTTACAGGTCTGGTGACTTCCTTTTCAGTGTATCTGAAGAAGTGTGCATGCACACGAAAGTTCATACCAAGAACAAACTTAGTTGGTCTCTAAGGTGCTACTGGAAGGAATTTTTTATTTTATTTTGTTTTTTCTTTGGACTGGTCATGTTGTGCGGATGCCTGATTATCGTCTTCCAAAGCAACTACTCTATTCCAAACTTAAAAATGGAAAGCATAATGCTGGTGGTCAACAAAAGAGGTTTAAAGACTCTCTCAAGGCAAATCTTTAAAAATGTAGTATAAACACCAACAACTTGGGAAACACTGGCCTGCGAGCGCTCCAATTGGAGAACAGCCTTTACCAAAGGTGTCATGGGCTTTGAAGACACTCGAACTCAGGACAAAAGGGAGAAACGTGCTAAGAGGAAGGCACGCTTTGGCAAACCCTCACCATGATCAACTCCCATCCAGAAACCTATGTCCCCACTGTGGAAGGACGTGTGGATCCAGAATTGGCTTCCACAGTCACTTACGGACTCACTGTTAAAACCGTGTTTCTGGAAGACAATCTTACTCAGCTATGAGTGATCTCCAAAGAAAGAAGAAGAAGGATGAAATGCCCTGTTATCGTAGAAATGAAAGTCATCCAAAAGCAATTTCATGTATGGAAGCCTTGATAAACTGGTCAAAGTGTGGGACAATCAGCCTCATATAATCAACATGCTTAACTCTAATTAATGCATGAAGGGGTTAAGACCATAGAGTAAGCTGTCCTGCCAGGCTTAGCTAGGTCACTCCCCCTCGCCTTAGGAGGAAAGCCTTTTTCTTCCCATTCCACCATGTGAACCGTACCAGTAAGGAGGTCTAAGCTAGATGCTCCAAGCATAGACAACATGGCTTAAGCAAGCTATATTTGTGCTTCTATACAAATAATTTCGAAACTTTCTCCACTTTGAAATCTAAGTCTTATGGCCTGTGTTTTCTTACTGCTGTATGGAAAAGCACATGAACCTGACCTTCAAGGAGTTTGTAAGTAAACCATTTTTAACTTGCCATGTGTGCGGCCTCTTTCTATGCTAAGCAAAATGGGTAACTTTCGAAGCATCTTAGAAAGGGAGCCTATATTTCCATGCTTTACTTTGCTACATATTTTGTGGTTTTAAATCTCTGCCAGGGCTCTTTGCCCTAAACCTGGATCTAGGCATCCAGGGAATTCTCCTTTTGTTTTAGCGGGTATTTTTTCCTTCAACCCAAATACAAAAAAAAAAAAAACCCAACACAAAGTTTACATTTAGAATTGTTGACATGCCACAGAAACCCCACATTTCATAGAGGAGAACTGAACACGGCATCTGGGATGCCAAACTCCCAGCTTTCTCCAGGTGTGACTCCCTGAGGTGCTAGGAAGCTACGACATTCTGGTTCGTGTCCTTTTCACACTTTCATCACATCCAGATGGGGCCGGCCTTTGGCGCTGCGGAGAGAGTAATTCATTCACAAGATGAAAGCTTCTTCTTACCAGCAACAGAGAGCACAACCTGGTTGCTCTTTGCAGACTCTCTTCCTTCCCTGTTTTTCCTCCAGTAAGAACACACAAAACTTTCCCTTGGCTCCAGATGCATTGTGGAGACTTCCAAGATACTGCGGTTTATTATTCTATACTCGGACCACTGACCACGTCTGGTGGCTTTAAAGAAATAGAACCACTCTCCCTTATGCCCTTCTGGTCGGTGGCATTTAAACTGGACTTTCTCTCCTCTGACAAAGGTGGCGTTTGGAGGAGGAGAAGTGGTCAGCCTGGGAGCTGGTGGAGGTGGAACCGTCTGAAAACCTGAGGAAGGAAAGGAGAGGCCAGTTCACATCTTTCCCTCCTCCTCCAGTGTTTTTCATTGACCTCTTTCTGCTCCTGAACTCTAAACCCCAAATATTTGCAGCCGAGCACCAGACCTAGTTGTGTGCGGTTTTTAGTTCTCTGGTATCAGAGGGAAGCAGAGAAGTATTCTGGGTCAGAATCCAGCACAAGGCATTGTCAGTGATAGGCTATCTGGAGCCTGGGTAGGAAAGTGGGTTTGGGGGAGATCCTTGATATGAGGATCTTCAGCCACATCCTGGTTTAATCTGTTGACCCTCATTTCCCCCTGTTGTCCATTGCCTGTGTTCTCTCTATACAATAGACTTGTAGGGAGCCTGGAAATACCTGCCTTTTAGAAAGGACGAGTTAAGGTGCTTACAATGTAACAGTGCCTTGCTGAAATTTCACAGAGCATTTATATCTGCCCCCATCCCATAAATGCAGATCTTCCCCCTCCTCAAACCACGCATCCACTTGTCATGGTTTGCTGTTGGACACATTTTGCTCTCTAAAACATGTGCAGAGACACAAGTCGGTTCTCCTCTCCTCCCCTCTCTGCAAGGAAGCAAGACTCATTCTTTGACGGGCAGTCATGCCATTACTTTAATTCTTTTGTGTCGCCAGATCACTACCCTTGGTCTTTGTAATAATAATCATCATCATAATTTATTATTGATATCCTGCCGATCTGGCTGAGCAGATACCCCAGCCACTCTGAGCAGATCCCAGCAGAATATTAAAAACACAATAAAACATCAAACATTAAAAACTTCCCTAAACAGGGCTGCCTTCAGATGTCTTCTAAAAGTCAGATAGTTGTTTATTTCCTTGACATCTGATGGAGGGCATTCCACAGGGCGGCGCCACCACCGAGAAGGCCCTCTGCCTGGTTCCCTGTAACCTCACTTCTCACAGTGAGGGAACCGCCAGAAGGCCCTCGGAGCTGGACCTCAGTGTCCGGGCAGAATGATGGGGGTGGAGACGCTTCCTTCAGGTATACTGGGCCTTTGAGGCCGTTTAGGGGTTTCAAGGTCAGCACCAACACTTTGAATTGTGCTCGGAAACGTACTAGGAGCCAATGTAGGTCTTTCAGGACCGGTGTTATATGGTCTCAGCAGCCACTCCCAGTCACCAGTCTAGCTGCCGCATTCTGGATTAGTTGTAGTTTCCGGGTCACCTTCAAAGGTAGCCCCACGTAGAGCACATTGCAGTAGTCCAAGCGGGAGATAACCAGAGCATGCACCACTCTGGCAAGACAGTGCGCAGGCAGGGAGGGTCTCATCCTGTGTACCAGATGGAGCTGGTAGACAGCTGCCCTGGACACAGAATTGACCTGCACCTCCATGGACAGCTGTGAGTCCAAAATGACTCCCAGGCTGCACACCTGGTCCTTCAGGGGCACAGTTACCCCATTCAGGACCAGGGAGTCCTCCACACCTAGCCACCTCCTGTCCCCCCCAAAACAGTAGTTTTCACCATTCAGGTTAATTCTACTGAATCTGATTTTCACCTGGGAAAAGACAAGTGAGGGCGTGTGCTCTCTCTTCCTTCCTTGAGGTGAGGGGATTTCCGGTATAGGGAAAGAAGTAACCGGAAATGATGGCACCTGTGGCACTCACTCAAGAATCCAAATGTGCCCATGGGACTTTCAAAAGTTAGTGACGCCGGGCTACAAGGATGAATTAATTTTCTTCTTACCTCCAATGGGCACCATCCAGGAAAGAACTGAGAATGAGACTGAAATCAAAAAGGAAAGAGACTGAGGTTGATGACAATATATTCCAAATAAAATCTCAGATGCCAATAAAAGGTGGCCAAAGCAGATGGGCCCAAGACTTTGGATATACAACAGAATTAGAGAAATGGGGAAAAAATTGGAAATACGATATCAAATTTACAGCCTGCTATTTAATTAAAGAAAACTTTTTTAAAATGATGTATACCTCACCCCATCAAAATTGGTGAAAATGAACAAAACGAAAAGAAAAAACTAGTAGTAAGTGCTGGAGATGTAACCATAAGGATGGGAATCTATTCCACATGTGGTGGACGTGTCCTAGAATAAAATTATTCTGGGACATGATATACGATGAACTAAAAAAGATGTTAAGATACACTTTTACAAAAAACAAAACAAAACCTTGAGTTATTCTTATTAGGTTTATTCACAACAGACATCCCCAAAGACAACAAAAGAGTTTTTTTGTATGCAATAACGGGCCGCCAGGATAGTGATTGCAAAATATTCGGAAGAACCAACACAATTCCAACGAAAGAAGAATGGTTATTAAAATTATGTGAATACCTCGAAACTGGCAAAATTAACAGAAATAGTAAGAAACCAACCAAGTGAAAAAATCAGGAGAGAATGGGATGTGTTTGCAAACTATATGAAGAAAAAACAAAATATAAAAATATAAAAATTCCTTCCAGTAGCACCTTAGAGACCAACTAAGTTTGTTCTTGGTATGAGCTTTCGTGTGCATGCACACTTCTTCAGATATGCACACGAAAGCTCATACCAAGAACAAACTTAGTTGGTCTCTAAGGTGCTACTGGAAGGAATTTTTTTTATTTTTTATTTTGTTTGACTATGGCAGACCAACACGGCTACCTACCTGTAACTGGATATATGAAGAAAGTTGGTTCCCAAAATTATTACTGGCTTAGTCTAGACTAAAAATTCCAGAGGTATTCAAATTGTCTCTCCATAAAGTTCAGAATGATTGCAGACAACTTAAGATATGAGATCATATAAACCAGTGGTGGCCAAAGCATAGCTATCAACCTTTCCCTTTTTTGTGGGAAATTCCCTTATTATAGCATTGGGAAACAGCAGGGTGGGTTGACAGCTATGCAAACTCGGCCCTCCAGCTGTTTTGGGACTACAATTCCCATCATCCCTGACCACTGGTCCTGTTAGCTAGGGATGGTGGGAGTTGTAGTCCAAAAACATGTGCATATCTGAAGAAGTGTGCATGCACACGAAAGCTCAGATCAAGAACAAACTTAGGGTCTCTAAGGTGCTACTGGAAGGATTTTTTGATTTTTGATTATATATTTTGTTTTTTAATAATAATAATGTTATTTATTGTGGGAATATGTTTTGAAGGTGCTACTGCACCTGTTTGTTTGTATTTACTTTAGGTGTCCTTCTGCGTTAGGAAGGAAGGGCAAAGGATCCAGCAGGGAGTTTTGCTGCATGGATCCCTCCGCGTTTGGGCGAAGTGCGCCAATTTGGCCAATGTAACGGTCAGTAGTTAGTTTCCCGCCCAAAAACTAGCATAGAGAACAAGGTTGTGATTGGTTCATGTAAATGTTATGACAATGTTTGATTCTTCAATAAATAGCCTCCGCTCTCTGTAGCGTGTGTGGAGAACGCGTGAGACAAGCCAGAGAGAACATCAGTGCGAGACAAGCCAGAGAGAAACCGAAAGCAAAACCAGCCGCACAGAGCAGTTGAGAGCTTCTTCACCATTGACTGCAGTCTCTTAGTTTTTATTTCATTTTATTTAAAAAGCTTTTATTTGGCCTTCTAAGTTTTGGCCGCTACCTAGCTTAGCCTATCTTCTTCTCCGGAGACCTCCGGAATCTTTGGAACTTCCAGATACCTGCAGAAAACCTTCGGAAACTTCAGCAACCTTCAGAACTCACGACAACTACCTGCAGATCATAGCCAGCGGACCCTTTCACGACGCAGTGGGAGCAGGAACTCCAGAATTACTGGTCGTCCCATCTGCTGGCTATCCCCACAATTTATACCCTGCCCATCTGGCTCGCCGGGTTCTGGGATGCTTTCTAATGACAACGCATCAGCCGGGTGTCGTTCTGGCTCTCCCCTGATTTCCCAGCTTCCCCCCTCATCTGCCTCTGAGCTTCTACCCTCAAGCCCCTGTTGTAAATCAGTATTGCCTTCCTCTTCCTCATCCCTGTTCGTGGTAGGGAGGCGGTCTCCACCATTCCTCCACTGCCCAGTCCCTGACACATTACCTATTTGGGTGTAAAAATACCAAAGTCGTTAACAAATCTGGAAAAACTTACTTATCCTCACACAGAGAGATAAAAGATATAAAAACGAAACTGAAAGATTGGACCAAACTCCCCTTATCGTGGTTAGATAGAATTGCTACAGTCCAAAGGAATGCCTTGCTATTTGTCCCACCCAATGTTTTAGTCAAAAAGGGGGGGGAGAATCTTACAATATAGGAAATGGGAAGAAAAAGGCCTATTTCACATCTAGGATTTTTTATTGGGCCAGTTCCTTTCACTGGCCCTCAGAGAGTGCAGAACCTGGGGGACCTACAGTATAATTGGCTTCAGATACACCAAACATTCTCCGAATGCAATCCAACAGGTCAAGAAGCCACTCACTCAATTCAAGGACCTTCTTTTAAATTAAACATTCACAACAAAGAGGGTAATTTCCTACTTGTGGGGGGGGGGGTTAAGATCTGAGGGACCTGGAGACCTCAAAATAAATTGGAGAGATGCACTTAGATGAAGAAATTGACCAGGTAAATAGATTTTTTTAAAAAAAACCAATCAATTCAAATTCCTCTAGAGTATACTGCTGGTATTTGTCTCCCTACACCCATGTCAAAATCTCCTCTTTGCTGGATATGGGGAGACAGGAACATAATTACATATGGGGTGGGACTGTCTCAATATTGAACCATTCTGGAGGGGGAGAGATCTTTGGAGAAGCTGGTGAAATAACATCCCAAGATATCCCGATGCAACCTCAGATTGTTCTACTTTCCCGTTTTTAATTAGGAATGTCATTATGAAGTTTATGAGGAACTACTTTTATTTATATTTATAACTGCGAGACTGGCCATCGCAATGTTTTGGGAAACTTGCGCTGCTGCTATGTGTGAAATTTGGTAGTAACAGCTTTGGTTTCTAGCACTAGTGGAAAGTTTGACTGCAAAGGAGAATGAGCACATCAACAACAGTGGGACGAACAACTCTGATGTGGAATGGAACATTTTAATTTTGTATACAGCTACAAAAGAACGCAGCTATCAACCGCCAGATGCACAATCAAGCATTATGGCAACATAGCTTGAGATAAGTAAAATACTGAAAACTCTGCAGCATATTATCGCTAGAAATAGACTTTCCTTGAACAGATTTCACCCCAAACAGGGCTGGGAGTTCTTTGTTGTTCATTGTACCTGCTTTGTTGAAACCCTATTGTTTGTTTGTTTGTTTAATTTCTATACCGCTTTATATTTTTAAGAAAAATTCAAAGCGGTTTACAGAATATTAAAACATCAATAAAACAATCTGAAGAAAGTCAAATATAGAGTACAGTCAAAGCAACATAATTAACAGAAAACTAAAATATTATCTTAAAGATTTCAAAATAAAACATTACAAAGGAGGTCAACTACAGAATACATATTTAACACAAACAAAGTTAACAAAAAAAATCTTAAACATTTCAAAAAAAAAAAAAAACCCAACCCACAACATTGCTAAGTGAAGTCAAATATAAAACGCACATTTAAAACAGCATAATTAACAAGAGAATAAAATATTATCGTAAGCAGGACACGGCTGTTTGGCAGGCACAAAAAGATGGGGCAAATGAATCCAATAGTTAAGGTTTGTTGTCACGGCATAGCAACTAGCCAATTTTAAGAACTAGCACTTTTAACAACTGCCGCATAATGTTCATTCCACGCTGGCAAGGAATCAACCCTTCCGTGAAGCAGCAGCTAAACTCTGGAACTCTGTTATGCAAGATTATTTAGCTTCTTTTCAACACCTGCAAAACCCCTTTTTGTTTAGGCAAGCCTGCCCAGACATATAACTTTGCTGTAGAAATTGGAGTTCTTGGTAATACCCAGAAGTCAAAAATTAAAGAATCCAAGGCCCCTTTTCACTAATTCTTCCCCAGCTGGAATGTTAAGAAATCCTACTTTAGAAATAAAACTTACAGGGCCTTGTCCTGGAATTTATTTCGACTGGAATTTGCTTCTATATTAATAAAACTGTTTGAAGACTTTAAAATTGATCTCCCGCCTGGCCAGAGTTCTTGGATTCTTTATTTTTTGACTTCCAGACATATAACTTTGGCATGTATTTTCACAACTAATTTTATTTGATTAGGTATAGGTTTGGTTTTTTCCCCCCCCAAACTACCGGCTATATTTGAAATTTTGAAAAACAGAACCTTAACATCACACCCAAACATCCTGTAACACTTTATTTGCTTTGCAGCGTTTAAATGCTGGCTGAGTTTACCCGTATCTTTAAATTACATTTTATGCTGTTTTGTGTAAACTGCTTAAGAGGCTTCGGTGGCCAAGCAGTGTATAAATCCTGTTAAATAAATAAATATTAAGAGTAGCATTGAAGAGGGCAAAAATGAAAAGGGAGTGCATGAATGAAGCAGCATTTCTAGTCAACCTACTCTGTGCAGTTACAATTTGGCACTTCATCTCCTCACGTGTAACACAGCTAGAAGGATGAGGAGGGACAAAGGAATATGGGCAACATTTTAAGGATTGGTCCCTGTCTGTATCTTCAGCAGCTGAAAAGCAAACAGAAATCCAGGAAGGGAAGGTTACTGAGCTGCAGAAAGATTCACCCTTCCCATTTTTGCCTGTTATCCAAGGGCTATTTAAAGAAGAGCTGCCGCAAATAATACTTTTAAAACCAACACCCTCTCTTGGTTGTACTCAGAGGCGTAGGAAGGTCAGGTGGTACCCGGTGTGGAAAATTTATTGTCACCCCCCCCATTGATCCCCCCCTGCAAAAATGGTTTTACATTATTTCATATTTTCTTACAAAGGAATAATAACAAGTAATAATAATAATAAACTTTTATTTATATCCCACCCTCCCCGGCCAAAGTCGGGCTCAGGGTGGCTAACATCAGATACATAACATTGGTATAAAATCAAACAATAATTAAATTACCTCCTAAAAACATCTCAAAATCAAATTAAAGTCTAATTAGATGGCTTTCCACAGGGTTAGGGTTGGGAACAGTAAGTGCTCCACTGAACTGAAATTTCAGCCTTCACGACATAGGAAAACAGCCAAGTAAACAGCTATTTTGGTGGAGGAGGGTCAAGATATTAACCGATATGCATGAAATTTCATATATAGCTATATAATCCCTAGTATAGTAAGATAAGACCTTTGGAGCAGGCATTTTTTAAAAAAAGTTTTTTTTTATGAACCGCCCTAGTAGGGCAGTAATTGTTCCTTGATAATTTGTCACCCCCTCCATTATGGAACCTGGGGCGGCCTGCCCCCTACGCCCCCCCCTGCTGGTTGTACTCCAGAGGAAGCCGGTCAAAACCACTTTGTCAAGGACAGAAGCCAAGCTGATTTGCACAAGCTGATCGTGGGAGAAAGATCTGGAGAGAAACTAGAGGAAGAAGAAGAAAATACAGGGAAGAAACGCAGTGACAAAAGGAGGACATGAGAAAATACGGACATTGGAATTCAGTTTTGAGTTGGGCAGAAAGAGGAAAGTGAGGTCCCAAACCTGTCACTAAAGCAGCAAACTCCATCCTCCATCAGCTTCCCTTGAGTCAGTGTGGTGTAGTAGTTAAGAGCGGCAGACTTGTAATCTGGTGAATCGGGTTCGCGTCTCCACTCCTCCACATGCAGCTGCCGGGTGACCTTGGGCTAGTCACACTTCTCTGAAGTCTCTCAGCCCCACTCACCTCACAGAGTGTTTGTTGTGGGGGAGGAAGGGAAAGGAGAATGTGAGCCGCTTTGAGACTCCTTCGGGTAAGTGATAAAGCGGGATATCCAACCCAAACTCCTCCTCCTTTTCTTCTTCTTCTTCTTCTTCTGAACCACTGTCCTGCCTCCTCTCCCCCAAACTAGGGTGAACTGCCCCTCACTGACTTTACCTCTTCTCTGTATGACTCAAAAGCGGTTAAGTAGGGATGGTGTCATCGTCACCACCTTCTCCCACCCCAGACATTGCAGCCGTACCCCCAGCCAGGCATGCAGCTCAGCTCAGGGGCCTTGGCAACACCAAAGGCTTTATTATAATGTTATATAGGACAGCTCACCACATCCGTCCTGGCTGTGCTTTCGCCTGGCCTCTCTTGCAAGCAAAGAGCTTGAAGAACCTATGTAGCAGCAACACAGGGGCTTAGAAGTGAGAAAGCGGAAGCAGGCAGCAGTTGCCAGCAGCAAACTCAAGAGAGAAAGCAGGGGCACGCAAATTTAAAAGAGTCCCGTTGGATCCGGCCGGGGAGTTCATCTCATCCAGTATCCTGCTCTTACTGAGGCCAACCAGATATCCCTATGGGAAACCCAGAAGCTGACATTGTCACACACGTTTGTTGCATTGGGCAAAAGGCCCTTCTTCTGAGCTACGCCAATAAAACTCAGAGACTAGAGGAGCTAGGAGTCCATTTTGTTTTCTTTATTGCAAAGCAATAAGGGTTACAGTGGAAATCGTTTCGCAAAGACTGCAACCCCGCCCAAAGGTCTGGGCAGGAGTATTTATAATATTTAACTAAACCTTGATTCTCAGAGATTGTTACATTCTGTTAGTGTGCCAATGCATGGGAACCAGTGTTACGTGTAGCCATTTTCATGTATCAACTTATGTTCTAGCTTATGAATGGCATCTTTGTGTGATTGACGTATTCGCTGTACTACTTTCCCTGTAGGGAAGGTCTCATGCCAAATCATCTGTTTCTTAAAGCAGCAGGTTACCATAATTCTCTATAGAAGCATATTAAATGATTTATTGGGGTTCACATTATCATATTCATTGTGGCCCCTTTGGGCCGCTGCTACAAAGTGGCCATGAGTAGAAGCCCCCTCCGGACTCAACAAGGAAGGAAGAGGCTGGTCGGGTGAGGCAACCTTGCAAAGGGATGTCTGGCACTGGGCACTGTCCTGGCATGCTTGCCCCTGCTCCCGTTCCCTATTTTATTATATTATTAAATATATTTTATTGAAGCCTGTTCCCTGTTTCAATCTG
Organism: Lacerta viridis; assembly: GCA_900245905.1. Classification (NCBI taxonomy): domain Eukaryota; kingdom Metazoa; phylum Chordata; class Lepidosauria; order Squamata; family Lacertidae; genus Lacerta; species Lacerta viridis. The sequence goes on along the minus strand of OFHU01001826.1, from coordinate 12,419 downwards.
AAGTGTGCGTCTGCTAGGAGCAAAACCAAGCTTGCAAAATGAGCGAAAGGCAGTGAGAAGGAGAGGGGGAGGGAGCTCTTTTGCGACTGGCAGCTCTAACGTCTAATGAGATGGAGTGATATCGGCAGGACCCTCCAATCACGGCGCTGGGGAGGAGGGATGTTGAACTCATGTGTCATATTCTGCTTCTCTGCTCTGTGCCGTGTAGATGGATGGCACTGTAGAAATAAATAATAGCAGATAATAATAATAATAATAATAATAATAATAATAATAATAATAGCAATAACACACTGGAACAACTTACAATCACAGACAAAAGGTAGGCCCTAAAATATACACCTCAATTGTCAAAAGCAAGGCAAAGAATGTGTGTCTTTAGCATATACCAGAAGCTGCATATTGAAGGCCTCAGATGCACTTCTGGGGGGAGGGAACTGCCACATGGCTATGCTTACTGTCCAAGATTTGGGGTAGTTGGAGAGTCTTTCATTCTTTAGGACTAAGGTGTGTGTGTGTGTGTGTGTGTGTGGAATGATTATTTGCTGCCCACGTAGTCATAACCTCAGTGTTCTAAAGCAGCACTCGGTCTCTTTCATTTCCATGTAATAAAGCAATCTTGGTTCCACTTCCTGCTGTGACAAGTTCTTTATTAGAGACTTAAAGACTGAGGGCACAAGGAGAAGGGGGCGACAGAGGACGAGATGGTTGGACAGTGTTCTCGAAGCTACCAACATGAGTCTGACCAAACTGCGGGAGGCAGTGGAAGACAGGAGTGCCTGGCATGCTCTGGTCCATGGGGTCACGAAGAGTCGGACAACAGCAACAAGGGTTAAGGGTATACATGCATTATTATTTTTTTACAGAGCTTCTATTCTTCTCAAGAGTTCACAATGGATCTACACAATGGTGTACACATGTGTGGGTTCAGGTGTACCTCTTGTAGCTGTAGGAATTAACAAGGAGGCAACAGAGCCCACAGAACTACTTGTCTGAAGTTCTCCATTCTTCTGAAAGGTGGTAAACAGGTAGGGAAGCTGTCCCACCCCCCACCCCTGATGTTATTGAATTCTCATCATTGCCACCCAGGAGAGTCGTTGTCCAGCAATGATGGCCATTGTGGTCTTTCAACTTCTGGTGGGTCCAGCCCTGATGGAAGGGCTCAGTTCAAGCTAGGAATGTGTGGGGCAAGTTGCCTGCTCCCTCGGCTCTGCCCAAGGTGCTGAACTGCTTGTCTCTTATTTTCCTCCTTCTCTGGCTCACCATCTTAGCTTGGAATGTGGAACCGGAGCCTGTTCAATGAATACATCAGCTCAAAACCACTTCCTGCACCAGCTTCCTCCCAACTTCTCCCTGCACTCCAAAATTTAGCCAATTAAAAATCCTATTGGCATGCCTGATAACCTAAAAGTAATATTTTTTAAAGCATTATTTAACAGAGGTCTATACCATTTTTCATTTAGATAGAACATACCAAAACTGTTTGTTTTAGAAAAACATAGCAATACTGAATAAACATTAACCAGCACCTGCAAAAACTTCCACCAGGCCCATCTCATATATTAGTCCATGAAATACAGATCCAATTAGCTTATACTGGAATTCACAAAGACTAAATCTCTCAAGCATCCCTAGTCAAGGTGAAGGCATAGAGCCTTCTTAAAGAAAGGCTGGGTAGATCTCTGCTTTGGATGTCTCCAGAGGAATCCCCTGTTTATCAAGGAGAAGGGGGGTCCACATATCAATTCCTTCTTTTCTTCTAAACTAGAGGTGGTGGTGTGGCCCTCCAGGTGTTGCCAGACTACAACCAGGAATGCCAGAAGGCAGCAATTTCCATTCTGCCATGTATTCATCACAATCAGTGTTGTTTCCATGCAGCTGCAGTTCAGCTTCTGCCAAATACTACATATTTCATCATGCTCTTCACTAGTTACATAACTTACATTCATTTCAATGTAAAGGAAATGTCAAAACAATACTTTTTTCAGTCAATAATTGGAGGTTATGGGTGGCGCAGCCAGGAGAGCATGAGACTCTTTAATGCCAGGGTCATGAGTCCAAGACCCACATTGTGCTGTGAACCGTCCTGAGACCTCCGGATATAGGGTAGAATATTAAATAAATAAATAAATAAATAAATAAATAAATAAAATTTATTGGACTAATAAAAAATGATAGGAATGAATACCAAACATTTCACTCATATGTTCCAGACCACAGATGAACATTCATACTGTAGCAATTTCCACTTCCTTTTCCATTCTCATTTTAATCTTCTGACATATCTAAATACAACCCGCCCAATCATCCCCTGACCATTGACCATGCTGGCTTGGACTGATACATTTTGGTCCAACAACAACTGGAAGGCTACAGGTTCCCCCAGCCTTGTTCTAGGTAGAAGACAGAGGGCCTTCTTGGTAGTGGCGCCCTCCCTGTGGAATCATAGCTGTCAACTTTTCCCTTTTCTTGAGAGGAATCCTATTCGGAATAAGGGGGGGGGTTTGACAGCTATGTGTGGAATGCCCTCCCTTCAGATGTCAAGGAAATAAACACCTATCTGACTTTTGGAGGACATCTGAAGGCAGCCCTGTTTAGGGAAGTTTTAAAGACTTGATGTTTTTATTATGTTTTTAGATATGTGAGAGTGTTGCAACATAAGCTCTGCAACAGGTGGCAGCAGCGACAAATTTAAAAAATATACTCTCAATACTTCAGCCAACCAGCAGGTGAAAGCAAAGAGTCTCCAATAGATCCTTCTTGTGTCTGAAGCATCAGCTAGTCAGAAACACAAGCAGGGTGGAGGACTTGTAAACAGGGACATTAGCGAGGGATTGGTGGAGGAGACTGAAGAGAGTGAGCTTGTGTCTTTTGGATTAAGGCTGGTTGCTTGTCTGAGCTGTTTGGAGCCTTATTTGCGGGTTTGTTTGTGGGTGTGGCTGTGTGCTCTGCTAGAATTCCAGTAGGGACAAATGTCAGGTTCTGACTTGGGCAGAAATAACCAGCTGCATCAGCATAAGCTGGGGGCCATCTGGCTTGTGAAAAGGATCTAGGGGTCTTAGTAGACCACAGAAGAAGAAGAGTTTGGATTTGATATCCTGCTTTTCACTACCCGAAGGAGTCTCAAAGCGGCTAACATTCTCCTTTCCCTTCTTCTCCCACAACAAACACTCTGTGAGGTGAGTGGGGCTGAGAGACTTCAGAGAAGTGTGACTAGCCCAAGGTCACCCAGCAGCTGCATGTGGAGGAGCGGGGACGCAAACCTGGTTCACCAGATTACAAGTCTACCTCTCTTAACCACTACAGTACACAGGCTTAACATGAGTCAACGGGGTCATACAGCAGAAAAAGAAGAAAAGCTAATGTTATTCTAGGCTGCATCAACAGAAGTATCATATCAAGGGAGCTAATAGTAGCACCTCTTCTGCCCGGGACAAACTCCACCTGAAGTATTGTGTCCGGTTCTGGGCACCACAATTGAAGAAGAATATCCACAAGCTGGAATGTGGGCAAAGGAGGGCAACCAAGATGATCAAGGGTCTGGAGACCAAGGCTTAGGAGAAATCATTTTGAGGGAGTTGGGTATGTTTAGGCTGGAAAAGAGGAGACTGAGAACAGAGATGTTCTTCAAATATCTAAAGTGCTGTCACATGAGAGATGGAGCAAGCTTGTTTTCTCCTGCTCTGGAAGGAAGGACCTGAACCACTGGCTTCAAGTTACAAGAAAGGAGATTCTGACTTAACCCCAGGAATAACTTTTTGAGAATAAGAGCTGAATGACAGTGGAACAGACTCCCTGGGGAGGTGGTGGGCTTTCCTTCACTGGAGGTTTTTAAGTAGAGGTTGGATGGCCATCTGTCATGGATTCTTTAGTTAAGATTCCTGTATTGGACTCTTCCAGCTTTACAGTTCTAGGATTCTATGGGCCACACTAAACAAGCTGAGCCTTCAGTGGCTGGGTGTAGCAGAGAGGCATGTATAAAATGTTATTTTTCACAGCCCCAGAGTTAGAGGAAGTGGGAGAAAGGCTATGAATAAGACTAGACATGTGATGGTGGTCAAGAGCTGTTGGCCACAGGCCAGACCACAAGCATTTACAACATGCTTTGCACCAAATAAGCTGACATTTGGGGTGTGTGAAGAGGGTGGAAGACTTGCTTAGAGACTTTTGTTGTATGGATAGATAGATAGATAGATAGATAGATAGATAGATAGATAGATAGATAGATATAAAATCACATTGTCAGAGGCAAATGTTTGAAGCTTTCTAATTCCAGGAACTTAAGCTGGGTACATATACCTTCAAATCACATTTGAAGAACATTCCTTCCTCCCAAGAATTCAGGGCGCTGTAGTTTGCTAAGTGTTTGCTCAGGTTTGTGACTCTGTGAGAGGTGAACAGAATAATTTGAGGCAGATTGTCCGGGATTTCTCGGTCAGGGACATGCAAGCCATGGTTAATGGGAAGAGAGGAATGAAATGAGAAGTGAAATTAGGAAGTGGAGAAAGATTGCCAGCCTTGCCACTTTTCCCATGAAAAACGCGTTGGCTTCGGGGACACTTTTTTTCAACCCCTCCATCTGCTTCTCCTCCACATCACCACTTCTTGCTCTTTGCGAGTCACAGAGCTGTGCAAAAAAAAAAAAAACAGTTTCCAAAAATAAGCACAAAATAGAAAGTGAGGACCACAAACCAGCATGAGGACTGTTCCATCCTGTGTGAAGCTGTGCAAAATAGCTGCGCCTCCATCCGGTGTGATGCTGTGTGTATTCCATTGTGTAAGTGTAAATGAGCGGTTGTGTTTTTCAAATACCTTTTGTCACCCCTCATTGACTTTTAAAAGCCCCAGGTTCCCTGTGCCCCCTGTTATCAGTTACCCAGTTTCTCCCAACATCCCCATCTGCATTTGAGAGTGGCCATGGCAGCTTCTGCAGAGCAGCTCAGTGCTGCAAGGCATGCTGGGAACTCATCTTGAGGCCACCCTGGTGGTCAGCCCCGTTTGACACCAATGGCGCACCCATAATGCTCAGAAATGCCACTGTGTTTCTTCCCAGTGTGTTTGTGTATCTGAAGAAGTGTGCATGCACACGAAAGCTCATACCAAGAACAAACTTAGTTGGTCTCTAAGGTGCTACTGGAAGGGGGGGAAATTGTTTTTTATTTTGTTTTGGAAAGAAGATCACTATTGCAGATGCATCAGCTCAGTGTAGCCGCTTCTTCTAAACTCAGCCTTTGAAGCATGGAGCAAATTGGTCGTCTCTTTGTCCTCCTGGGTAAGACCCCTTTCTTCTGCCCTCCAACCCCCCTCATTTCCTTCTTCTGGAGCCTCCTATCTACACTTCCTTTCCCAGTTTGCACTGTCTGTGTTTACTCAAATCTTCTGCCTCTGTTCTCTGTTTCCAGGTGGGTCTTTAGGGAGGGATGAGCACGTCTCAGGCAAATCTTTCACAGCACCCACACAATGTCACTGGCATGGGAAAGTGGGCTGTTTTTTTTTACCTTTACCTTTCCTGCAAAATAAAATCTGATAAAAACCTGGTTGCCAATAGCTTGTTCACAATCTCTGAAGGTCTGATTGACAATCTTGAGCCCTTGCTTGGGTTCACAATTTTCCTGGGGTTTTTTATTTCCACCATGACCACTGATCAAAGCAGTTCTTTTTAGATCATCATCATCTTTATTGCTGTTGCTATTTTTAATGTTATTATTTTAAAACAAAGAATATTCTGGGGGGAAGTGTGCTTATAAATCCATATATTGGTGAACATAACATTCAGAAATGTGTCAAAATAGAGGAGATTGCTGTGCAAAAAAAAAAATGTGTATGAGGCTATTTAGGAGTCCAGATTATGAAACTTGAAACAATGCCATTTTTATTTTTATTTTACATAATGTAAGCACAACATTTTTCTCCTCTGTTCTCTTTCAGCCTCATTTTCGGCTCTTTCCTGGATGACAGCCCTTGTAGGTCAGTGTTTTTCAACCTTTTTTGGGCAAAGGCACACTTGTTTCATGAAAAAAATCACGAGGCACACCACCATTAGAAAATGTTAAAAAATTTAACTCTGTGCCTATATTGACTATATATAAAGTAATTCTCTTGAATAGGAATCAAATAAACAATTTTTCCCACGGCACACCAGGCAACATCTTGCGGCACACTAGTGTGCCGCGGAACAGTGGTTGAAAAACACTGTTGTAGGTAATCCAATTAATATAACCTCTAGTACTGAGTGGTTGGGAGATACTGTCTGTGTGAACACGTCGTAAAATTTAGATGTGGATATGTTGTTGGGGCACTTTGTTCCTTATCCTGTCCCTTATCTTGAAGTCCCGGAGCTGAAGGGTGTGAATGGTGAGTCAAAAGGATCACCCACACTTCTTTTCATGCTCTGCGTTCTAAGCACAGATCCGGGATTTCCAGGTCCAAATGGGTTTGGGGGGGGAGGGGAGAAGGGAGGAGAGAGAGATTTTCAAAATCTGATTTTGAGTTTAAGAGGCATTGGAGTGAAAGGTGGAATGGGATGGGTTGGGACAGTCAATCCCAAGCAGTAATCGAAGAATTGTGGAAGGTTATAGGGATTCATGAATCACCTAATGCAATGGGGAGATCCTAAAGGAGTGGCCGAACTGTGTTTTTTATTGTATCTCCCTCTGTTTCTCAGATATTGTGGCTGCACATCCACCAGGCCTTTGGCTGTCTCTTTCACCCCCACACAGCACCTTTGCTCGAGGAGAACAGGCTTCATTGATATGCTCCCCCCCAGAAGGTCAGAGGGCAACGCTGTTCTTTTTCTATGAAAAGAGAGGTGGTGTACCAGTCGTGTATGGACAACAGGCACACAATATCTTGGAGGTTTCCACAGCACACCTGGAAACAAACAAAACATTTGTCTGTGCTTACCTGGGGGAAAAGAGACTATCCCTGTCTTCGCTGAGTAACGAGGTTGTGCTGTCCATCACTGGTGAGAAACATACTCTTTGTGACAGAATTGCATGCACAAAAGCTAAGCCAGCTTGGGGATCATGGCTCCTACTCTGCCCAAGCCATTTTGGTAGTTGTAACTGTGAGAGAGATCAAAGGAGCTCTGGCCAAGATCTCTCAGCATCATCACAAAACCGCCACCATCATAGTGTAATAAAAATTAGGTTCAACCCCAGAAGAGAGTCTATGAACCCGGGGGAGAGGCTTAGTAGGGCTCCCCTCCTCTCAAGAGCACTTATGAATAAATAGAGACGATACAGAATCTCCCAAGGCAAGGCAATAGCCCTTTATTTGTTACTGCTGCAGCAGGGTGTCTTGCAAGCAAAAGACCCCGAACAAAGGCGCGCAAGCTCCTATATAGACTTTTGAAATTGCCCCCCTCCAGCTCAAGACCACCCCTCCATACATTAGAATTACATCACAAATTGGGAGGGTCTGGTAGCAGTGATCTGAGCATCTTGGACCCTGCCCCCATGTCTCCTCTTGCCCTCCACCAAAAACCCATCAAGTGAAACAAAAGATATTTACATTTCCCTATATCCCAGCCAAGTTAATCACACCCTTTTGTCTGACACTCAGGTATCAGGATGCCAGAGATTATCACTCAGGCAGAGGGCTGCTGAGTAGCTGGAGGGGCAACCCCCCCCTTTGTTCCTGAGACAAAGAAATACTTGGTCAGTTGGGAGTCAAAATGGAGTGAGGCCTGTCTGTGCTGTTTTTCAGACATGTGGCCTTATTTGTTTTGGTACATTAATAACAATTATTATATATAAATAAAATACCTTAAAATTCTTACAACAATAGTTCCTTGGGGAAGCCAACAGAGTACAATACTGAAGATTGAAGTCTGTTGTGAAGATGAGCTTTAATGTGATGTAGCAAAGGGGCAGGTTTATTTTAAGCAGTTCTTCAGTCTTGGGGGGGGGGCACAGATATTGTTGCTGCTCTACAACTCCCATCATCCCCTTCCTGCTTGATGGAAGTTGTAGTTCGACAACATCTGGTGACCGAAGGTTCAAGAACTGTGTAAGCCTTTGCTTACGCAGTGGGAAACAGCGCTTGAGGAATATACTGATCTTCACCGAGGTGAGGAACATTCTCTTTGTGAATGAATTATATGTGCAAAGTCTGAACCATCTGGGTGATTCTGCCCAAGCCATTCTGTTGTTTTTAATTTGCCAAGTCCAAGGAACACAAAGCAAGGTCCCTGAATATAGTCACAAAGCCAACATCCTCCTGGTTCCTTAGGGAAGGCGAGAGAGCACGGGTGTTATAACATTGGTATACGTTTCTAATATAGCTGGATGTTAAGGAGAGGTGGTGGAGGGATTGGTCTGGAAGTCGCACAGACTCAGATTGTAGCCCTAATCTCATATATGGTGAATTCTCTGCCAAAGACTCCTGGACCCCATGCAGAACAGAAATCCCAACCGTTACCAGAGAACAGGGACTAGTGTTACGTCAGTTTGAGTCTATAGCATTGCTATGCTCTGAATTCCTGGGAGACAAAAGTGCTTAAGAAGCTAGCCACAAAAACTTCTCTTCCTTTCTCTCTCCTCCTTCAACTTCCCTTTCAGAGCTCCCTCATGCTCCAGTTTTCTCTGTTTCTCCAAAGAAGGATGTCTATACAAGTGGGGAATCTGTAGAACTCAAGTGCTCCTCTTCCGAAACCCGTCATGTATCAAGGACCCAGTTTTTCAGGGACCAACAGGAACTGTATCCAGTCAATCCCTCCTCCTCCTCTCTGGGCAACATCACACACACACTGCGCCTGGTTCTTCAAGATGGTGGAAATCACTTCTGCAGGTACCATGCTGTGGAATCCGGGCGAGAGATCGCATCCAAGGAGAGCAACTCCATCAGGATTTCGGTGTTGGGTGAGGAAGTCTTTTTTTGCAATACGGATCTCTTGGGAGTTGAAGTGGGAAACTGGATTGAGTCTGGGCAGTTTGGCTGGTCAAAGGGACAGGAGGGGAATTTTATTAATACAATTTGAATATGTACAAAATTCAAAATATCATCAGAAATTCTGTAGTCCTCCCAAAGTCCTATTTCCTTTTCTCATTCATCTGCTTGCTTATTGAGGGGGAAAGAGATTGTTGGACTACAACTCCCATCAGTCATCCATCAACCAGCTTGATGGGTGTTGCAATCCAACAACATCTGGCAACCCAAGGTTCAAACATGCGTGTTACTTTGGTGAGCTTTTCTCAAGAAATTACGTTTGTCAAAAATCGAATGGTTTTGCTGAAAAGTTCCATCAGTTAATGGAACAGAATAATTGGAATGCTGTTTAGGTGATTATGATAGTGACCCAAAGTAAGTAGATTGTGGAAATCTGCATGTAGCATTTGTTTAGTGCAGGACTGAGAAGGACCAAGGCATTCTTGGCACAAGGCCACTTCCGCATCAACAGGAGGTGGATCTGCGGGCGCCATGACCCGATCACGCGCGTAGGGACTGAACCCAGCCCCTGCGCGATTGGTAGATTATTCCCGCGCCTCCCACAGGACGACCAATCCGGTCATCCTGAGGGGACGTGTCTTAGTCCCTTTAAACTAGTGGCGGGCGGGAAACTCGCCCTCTTTGTCCCGCTTCCTTCCTGGTTAGGTTCACCCACCCACCCTCCCTTTAGGTTTAGCTTTGACCTTGCTATGGACTTCGGTTGGTCGTCTTGGTTGGCCGGGGGGCCTGGTAGGACTTTTTCCCAATTGGACTAGCTAAAATGGGTTTTTTCACCTACCTCGTAGCAATCATCACAACTCTTGGTTTGGTGGTTAGGCATTGGAAATTTCCAAATGAAGTGAGGAGGGGAGGTAGCGTCATCAACCGCCCCTCAATTGAAGGGTACTCCGGTAAAGGTTTCCAGGGGCGTGGCCCTGTCCGAAGCCCGGGGAGCTGAGGGCCTAAGGCACGCCCCTTACGGTGATCACAGGGGGAATTCTGGGAGATGTTCATCACTGGGGTTCCTTACTGGTGGTTAACCCTTCACTGACTCCCAACACACGGGTTGGGGTCGGATATAGCTGATAGGGTCCAATGCCTAAGCCAATACCGCTCAACATCCATAACCAATAAAGTTGTGGTCTTTACGCCCATTAAAATTTGCATAATGTGTCTGTGTCATTACTTCATGGGGAGGGGAGGGACATTGCCACGCAAAAGAAGCATACCTTGAACCAACAGCTCATTTAAAGAATTCGTGGGATGAGGGACTACAGGAGAATAGCTCACAGAAAGGGCTGGATGGCATTATCGTCTTGCTCTTCTTCCCTTTCCCCAATGCAGTTCGGCCTCCACCAGCTCCAGAGCTGTCCATTATCCCTCCAAGACAGTCCTTTCTCCAGGGACAACGGATCAAGTTGAAATGCTCCCCCCCGGAAAGGCAGCCAGCAGCCAAGTTCTTCTTTTATGAAATGAAGGCAGAACGTGGGTGGACTAAACTCCCAGAACAGTTCAACAATACCCTGGAAATCACTGCAGAATTTCAGGAAATAAATAAATCATTTGTTTGTGCCTACATGGAAGAAAGCAGTCCAAGACGACTCTCTGAACAGAGTGGCCGCATTGAGTTTTCCATCAGTGGTGAGGAAAGTTCTGCTATATCATTAATTGAAGACTCAATAAGTTGTCTTCGTCTTACTAAGGGCAATCCAGAAATCCTGGCATATTTATGTGGGTTGCTACCTTCTTCTTTTTACTTCTGGCTTTCCACTTGTGAATTGAATGCCTACCCCTTCAGCCTTCGCTGACCTTAATATTATACTGGCCATTGTGATGTTTTTATTCAAGGTTGGATTTAGGTTTGATGAGGCCCTAAGCTACTGAAGGTAATGGGGCCTTTATATATGTCCAGCTGTCCTTTGTCAGCAACAAATTGCCGCTCTTTTTTGTGTTGAATATATGCTATATGGTAATTTATGGACCTCATAGGTATCTAAAGTCATTTGCACATGTAGAATGTAGGCACCCTATATATAGAAATGAGCAAACCAGTGATATTTTAGGGAGCAGGCTAGCAGGTGGAGCCCATGACTTACATCCTAGGAGCCTACAAAACACTGTTGCTGTATGTAGGTTTTATTTTATTTGTTCTTTATCTTATATTTTGGAAATGTACATCCAGGTTGTTGTTTTCCCTTTAAATTTTTTGGGGCCCCCAAGAGAGTGGGGCCCTAAGCTATAGCTTCTTTAGAGTATACGTAAATCTGGCACTGATTTTATTGATTATTTTTCACAGATTTGTTCTCTCCTATTATTTATTTTTATGTAGACTACTTGGGTATTTCTTTCTGCAAATGAAAAGCGGGGTAGAAATCCTTCAATGAAATCGAAGGAAACATACAGTATGTGTCAGTCTTAGAAAGGAAATTTTGAGAAAACAGAAAACCTTTCCCTTTTACAATGTTTCCTAAATCTTTGGATGCTTCTCTCCCTCTGCTTCCTGTGGAACCCAGGGTTCCTCCCACCTGCAGATCTTTTTCAGCAACCACAGGAACCTGTTTACAGTCCAGGAGAGCAGGTTACCTTGACCTGTTCAGCTCCTAAGGAAATAGACGTGGCAGGATTCAGCTTCTACAAAGAACTACGTGATCAGATCTACGAAGAGTTGCCAAATCAAGGGGGAGGCCCTTATGCAGCATATAATGTGAATAAAAATACTGCTGGAAAATACAGATGCCTATACTGGGTGCAGAATTCAAGACAGATGATTCAGTCCCCAATGAGCTCTCCCATCTCTGTAGTCATGACAGGTGAGAGAGTTTCTTCTGCATGCTGATGGAGGAGATCCCAAAGGTCTCAGTGTCTGGCAGGGTGGGGGAAGAATGGGAAATGTCAGCCTGGTTATTTTACAAGGTGACAATCAAGTGTTTGTGATTTACAGTGGTACAGTGGTACCTCGGGTTACGTACTTTATTGGTTCCGCGCCGCTGTACGTACCGGTAACCCGAAAAGTACGTAACCCGAAAAATTCGTTTTGCGCACATGCAAACTGAAAAAAAACCGCTTCTGTGCATGCGCAGGCCACGAAAATGCTTCTAAGCATGTGTGAATTGTGCGCGCTTCTGGTTGCGCTTCCGGGTTAGCGGAGTTCGTAACCCGAAAAGTACGCAACCCAAAGCACACGTAACTCGAGGTACGGCTGTACCTTGGTTGCCGAACGGCTTGGTTCCCGAACAGATCGGCTCCCAAATGCCAAAAACCCAGAAGTAAGTCTTCCGGTTTTCAAACGTTTTCCGGAAGCTGAACATCCGACGCGGCTTCCACTTGAGTGCAGGAAGCTCCTGCAGGCAATCGGAGGCCATCCTTGGTTTTCGAACTATTTTGGGAATCAAATGGACTTCCAGAACAGATTAAGTTCGAGAACCAAGGTACCATTGTATAAGAATAAGTGCCTTGAAGTCTCAAAATCTATTAAGGTTGGGCCCTCTATT